>JASAND010016408.1:0-30648 GCA_030248195.1 Trissonchulus latispiculum | reverse complement strand
ATGTTCTCCGTTTGAATCTTTTCGGGGCTTTTCAATCGTTTTGGAAAACATCATTTCCTTTCTGTTTCATTTCTTATTCTTTGAGAAGCCGCAGTATCAAAGCTTTTAATTAATATATTGCAACTTATGCTCCGACATTTGTCGTCTACTAGAACCTGAAAGATGAATTTCAAGGCCGTATAATTTCCTGCTTTTCTGAAAATGTTGTTTCAAAGCGTCCTTTATACTTCAGAAATGTTTACTGTTTGCCAGAAGACTTTAATATTTGGCAGAGTTTCCAAAAGTTCACATTTACTCTTCACGTCCACCTGGGCCTATTAATCACAAATATTTTCAAATTTCCAAAAGTTTAATAGCCTCAGTGTTCGCTTGAGTGCAACCGAGAGCGGTTGTTTTCCCCTCCCTTCTAGTGCGTTCTCCAGTGCAGTTGTTACCTGCATGGGGAATCAAGCGCACTCTCCCTGGTTAGGTTAAAAGAGTAGGACTTTTCTGGTCTTTGGGCCAGAAAAGATTTTGAGATAAAACAACGAACACTGCCAATTAGGGCCATATGGGTTTGTTATGCCCGGCCAGAAAGAATTACAAAAAAAAAGACCCTAGGAATTATTGTGGCCTTTGGCCCTTATTTTTTTTTGGTATTGTGCTTTTTGGACCTTCGGGTCATTTTTTATGAGGCTTATTGGCCTATCTTTTTGAAACAACTCAGCAACTGGCAAGACTTAATTTTATGTATTTGGGGGCTTCGTGCCCGTTTTGGGGTTATTTACTAGAAGGGATTTGAGTGGGGCAACCCTTCCTTACTACTTAAATTACGAGAGAACTTAGATAAAACTTAAGAAGTAAATTTCCCCACAGCTAGCGGCAAGTGTCGTTGGCCTTGTTTTTCGCGAAGGCACTACAGTTTACAAAAAAATCAAAATTATGGTTTGTAGGTGTCTATATTTTGTCAATCGTGAATTTGTGGCTTCGGGAGTGTAATTTAGAGTCAAGTACTGAAACAATGAATATCTATTTTGTCTCTTTAGCAAGCTTTGAATGCAGCTCCGAAATCTATCTTTGGTGACTTTCAAAATTAATATAAGAAAATTAAGCAACGCCAGAAATAAACACAACTTCAAGTTTAATTGTGACTTAACACTGCGTAAGTATATACTAAGCGGATCGTAAAAGGATTCCAACAAATTAAGTACTAGTGCGGAGTTAACTTTCAAAAATCAAATCTCTACTATAGCACTAAATTTCTGCAATATTTCAAGTGTTTAAGAATGCGTGAATCAAAAGTATTACTCTACGTCCTACAAGTCTGGAGACTTGGGTCACACCCACATCATTCAGCTTTAGCGATAGTGTGAGAGCAAAGTACCCGATAAATATTACTTATACAGTAGATGCTCATATCCTCAACGATATCTGATTTTAAAAATACTCCAAAAATCAAAATTATCTCAGCTTGACCAATGTTTAAGGGCGGACCAGATCAGATGTCTATTGAATAAAACAGAAATTAGTAAATGTCTCACTGTTTGGCTATTAATGCTTACTGGTGCTAAACCGATACACTATTAGATGGTCTCCAGCATATTTCGCCATGGTTCAAGAAAATAAGATTGAGATAAACTGTTTCCTTCTAATGATCAAAATTTTGTTATCAACTCTGACTGTGGTGCAACGTAGACTGAAATTGGCTTTAAAAGTTAGTGCCCTCACATCGAATATTCCTGTTTCTGTTTTTAAACCTGAAATTTCTGGCATTCAAATTGAAATTAATTACTTATCATTTTCGAATGACCTAAAATTTATGCAATCAAGCTATACAGGGGAGAATACAAAACGTACAAATTATACAAATCTTACAAAAAGCTAATTACTTACGAAAACGTCACGCATCCACAAACTACAAATCCAAGTTGTTAAAATGCAAATCCATTGTATTATTCAGGTTGTTTCTTACTATTTTGTTATAAAGTTAGTTTCAGTGTATATCAAATTTTCACAGTTCAGATTATGCAATTCAAGAGGTGTTAACGGAAGTTACGGCAAGGGACTGAAACTGGCGTTGCTTTAATTAGACCATGCTGCGCGATCACCAAGAATTAAAGTTTAAGTCAAATCAAGCATCGCATAAATTGTTCGCATTTAGCCTATACACAGCACTATTTCAACTTAATGTGCAGCAGTCAAATTATTTAAAGTGGTGTTGTTTAGTTGTAGATTCTTCCGCTAAATGGTCGTAACTGTTTGTCTAAAACAAAGTTCGCAAGTGCAGTGCAATTATCCGATTTCTTCATGTGCAACGGGCACGAATATAAGTATTCGATGCGACGCTTACTGCAGCATACAATAGTGGCAACGAATCAACAGCATTAATAGTCCAGGAGAAGCACCAAAAGATCAATCTATCACTGATGACTGCTATTAATCAAAATAACGCAGTAGCCCGACATTATGCTTAAATTTGCAGTAGACAAATCAAGGCTTAACCGTTATGAATTTTTGTTCCAGAATTCAACATCGCAAAAAAAATGAAATTTCTCTAATTTTCAGTTGGTTTTCTCTAATTTGGTATATGACATTCAGCAATAATTTGGAACGACCCGAGCAATAATGCACAGTGAAATGTGAAGTCCAAACTTGCTAATTAGAATAATGAGCACTATTTGAAAGTATGAACTTGCAAACAATATTGTAAGTTTTCTCTTGAGTACACTTTTGAGTTATTTTATTAAAAGCCATGTTTCGACAGATACAAGTTGGGATTATATCTTTCGTGCCATCGTGAAACTTTAGAAACTTAGATTTCACATAGTTTACTTACAATTCCGTTGTATTAAACGCAGGCTCATCGTAAGCAATAAGGTTAACTTTCATTCATAAATTTGAGAGTAACGAAATTGTGAGCATCAATTGTAATCGTCTGATGCTAACATCGCATTTTCCGAGATCCGCTAACTCCATGCTTAGTGCCAAGGATGCAAGTTGTTGACTGGAAGATTTAGTTTAAAGTATTCGTTGTATTCGTCAAAGGCCTGGCTAATCCGTATTTTTGATCAAGCAAACATTGCTGAGAGTGCAGACAAACAACAGTTTTATGTCCTTAGTTTATCTTCTGAAAACTGCATTTCGAATAGTATCACTTCTGAAAGTTTTGTATTTCTGAGCGCAGTACAGCTTTAACTGGCTTACCTAGTTTTATCTAGATTAGTCATAAAATCCAGTATTGTGTAACTCTTAGCCGTGCCCGTACGAAGCTAATATGCCTAAGCAATGCAAAGCCAAGTTAACACATTTCAAACTAAGGGCCAAATCGAACAGTATTGTAGCAACCACTGAAACTGTGACTCCAACTGAAATTGTGATTAACTGAAACTTATTTGAAACTGAGACAAAACTAACAAACTGCTGAGAGTATAAGTGCCCAAACACTCACAGCTATACAGTATCGGCAAGCCTTTGTATGGAAACTGCATTAGCCAAAACTGTACAGTGATCTAGAAGTACTTCAGCAAGCGGCATTGTCATTACTATTTGCTTCATCAACTTAGTTTTATGGTTTCGAACGAGCCACAATTAAAGTTAAATATTGCCACATTTAAAGTTAACTATCGCGCAAAGTTACCCATACAACTAAGGCAGTCTATCAACTTGATTCAGTGGAAAGCGAATATTTTATAGGAAATTGCCAAAGTTCAAACTCTGTCGAAGCCACAAATTTATAGATGTTAAGTATTTACGTCTGGGTTAAAACCTATCTGTGCTATATTAATGGTTTTAACCCATTTGATTCAGGTAACCTGCTGATCCGAAGTGGAGGATTCCGTGGCGTAACCAGTTCGGTCGCCCTATTTCAAGCAGACTCAACTAATAATTTATTACGGTGGAAATCTATGAGATTCTTGCTATTGCCCGATTTCTAGCGGACTGCTCATTATCTTGGATCGGGTACATTCTGAGAACTTTCATCAATATTCTCAATTTATTAGTGATCAGCAGATAATGAAAGCGTAAGCCGTACTTAGCCTAATCCCAAATGGACTAGCTGGGAACGTGGAGTCCCGAATTATTGTGCATTACAAAACTTCAACCTAACTATTGCTATTAGAAAGGACACTGGAGAAGCGCGTTTTGATCCCACGATTTGCCTTTGCTTAAGCTATAACTTATAGCTTCTCAACAGGAGCAATGTGCATCTCTTTTTAACTTATTATTTGAAAATTGTTATGTTTTTTAGAAATTATCTCGTTACAAAGGTCAAAGTTCGCCTCTAGGCGATTGTAGTCCAAACTTCTTAGGGCAGGGAACAAAATTATTGATTGCGGTTCACAGTCAAGGAATACAATTTGTGTTGTTAATTGAATTGATACACACCGTTTAAAGTTTATGATTAGTTATTTGGAGCATTGTCATTTGAATTTGGTAGTGTTATCAGTATCTGTCATCTTAACCTGTCTATCTCGATTCTATCTATCTATATCATTGTTCTTACTAGTTGTCATTACCGTATCATGATCAGTATCTTATTTTAACTTTTATACTATATTAGTATTCTTCTATCCATTAATAAATACAATCTGTGTGGAAAATCTGACTTGTCGCTGATCTCCTGCTAATAGACTTGAAAGCCTGCATTAGTTTTGACCAGTTGCGTCAGAACAGTCCTATCCATACTCCAGGTGCGACTGGATAGAGCCTAACCTCCCCTAACCTAACGAACTCACGACAGTACCACTAATAGGTTGGCTGTAGAGATCCCCGATTTTGGCAAACTACCTTTCGGGAATCTGGTACCTAAGTTTGTCTAATCAGGCAAACGCGCTAACCTTCCGTGTAAGTGAACCTTCAATTGAAACGACCCCTTTCTTGGCCCTAGATCCTAATCTAGGAGAGGCAAATCAACCAAATCAAATTAATCAAATTGTTAGTTTAATCTAACTCAGTTCATTACACGGTAAATCAATTTTTGGAGCCCCCAGTGAGGACCCCTTTTTATCGATTCTAGTGAGTAAAGTTAACTCATTGTTTTTAACTGTGAAGAATTGCGGAAATCAGCGAAGGTTTTGTTTTCCCTTTCCTAATTTCACTTCCATATTTTTTAGCATAGGTGCACATTCTATCTTTCATTTTAATTTACTCTTTAGCGTAGAATTCAAAACACCATGTGGCTTCAGATAATTTCTTTAGTAGTATCCTTCTTAATTCCTTACGTTCCTAGGTTGTTTCCCAGTTTTTTCATTTCCTATTTTCCTATGGTATTTTTCAGCTTTTTCTATCAAATTGTGTCTCCTCTCTATGAGATTTTGCTTAGCAGGCCCCGCCCCTTCTGCTTTAGTAATAGTGCCGGTTCACCGTTTTGTAATACATTGAAGGTCCAGTCAGTAGCGATTCAAACAGAGAAAACCTACGATAGCGGGTTCGATTCTGACTTTTCTGAGGATAGTTCGTCTTTCTGTGCAGAAGTATTCTACGATGCTGAAGAACCTCCGAATGTCATTTTCACTGCTGACAGTAATAGTAGTTTCATTGCTCCTCCCCAAGTTGACACTAATTCCGTCTATGCTCCAAGGTCGGATTTAAGTTCCTGCGGTTCACTGGATGATACAGGTTCTTCTGGTTATGTTTCAGAGGTATCGATAAGTCCCACTTTAGATCCCTTGGAAGATACAGTGCAATCCCATTGCCCCAACCAGTTCCCAAATCTACCTTCGCCCCCACTAACCCCAGCTCCTGAATGTGGGTACCAGCGTAACGCGTTAGTGCTACCATCTGTACCTCCATCGCCGAAATCGTTTGCGTCCCGGAGTTCCCCGAATCGGTCACTTCGTGGAACACGCGTCTGCGTGACAGCATCTGGAGAATGTGTTACCGTAAATGAGTGTAGAATTAGGTCGAAGAAGCATAAGAAAGTCCAGCAGGAAGCAGTCACCAACAAATCACAGAATCTTCGTGCTCAGCTTGATCTATTGTTTAGTCAGGATTGTTCATCCATCCAGAGGAAACCAGCAGGAGAAAACTCGAATAGTTGTTCACCGCAAACGGCGGAAGAATCCCACTTGGCGCCATGTAGTTCCAGATCCAATAGAGAACGCCTGGAATCCCAGACAGAACCGGAAGAATCTTTGGTGCCGCAACCGCAGCTAGGCTCAGTTGTTCAAGGTATTGTTCGGTTAATTGGCGAAAATGCCCAAGTTCAGTCAGCCTCATCCGCCATTCAGCAATTGAAGCAGTTTTCAGGTTCCGAACATGAAAACATCCTTGACCATCTTCATCAATTCGAGGCTGTTTGTACAGCCCTTCGCTGTTCCGATGAGACTAAGATAAGGTTATTGCCGTCTACCTTTTCGGGAAAAGCAACAGAGTTGCTTCGAGTCCAGCAGTCGCATTTGTGGGATACCTGGTCATCTTGGCTAAAGAATATCAGGGAACTTTTCCTCTGTTCCGCCGATTCGCTAGCTGCTACAAAGCTGCTGAATACCATTGAACAAGGAGGTTCGGAGACGGTAACTGACTATTATTTGAGATTGCAGAAATATTGTCGGGTAGCTTATGGTGACCAGCTGAGCCCCAGTTTTCGTCAGGATTATTTGAGCAGAGTTTTTGTTCTGGGCTTGCGAGCAGACCTACGGTCCAAAATGCCATTATCAGTTGAGTTGGAGTTGAATGCAGCATTTAAGTTTGCTCGTGCAGCAGAGAATACTGACTTAATATCCTGTGACCAGGTTCCAGCATTCCTGAAAGATAATTCCCCACCGACGATTGCCAAGAGTTCCCAACCACCTATCAGGCGTTGTTATAATTGTCAAGGAATCGGTCATATAAAACGCAAGTGTCGCAAACCTGGAGGAGGAGCCCATAAGTTGGTAAATTCTAACTTTGGCAACAGTCCGCTCCCAAATCAGGAGGCAGCTAATATTCGAAAAGATAGAGAGGATCTGCAACACTATAGCCAAAATCCGTATGAGCTTGCTACGCCTGTACAGACACAGTTGTACAACTCCTCCACGTCTGGATACATTGGTCACATGTTTACTCCTAGCTTAACAGTGCACTGACTTTAACTCGATCTGAGATCTTCAGCTAGCCATACCGACAGTGACAACTAAATTGTTTGGGAGCTTAAGCTCCAGAGGGCTTTAGCCCTGTAAATCAGAATTTTTAAAAAGTGGTTTGGTTAGCTGAAACTCGAGATGGAGTAGTGAGGATTCACAGAGTGAATGATCAATGAGTGAATGAGAGAGTGATTATGTGAATGAGTGATGTAATGATTGCGTGATACATGTTTGTGTGGATGGCGCGCCGTATGAGTAGTATGTGTGTTAGTGTGTATGTGACAGTGTGCGTGTGTGTGAGTCCCAACGAGTCTATGCGTGATAGTTCTGTACACAAAAAATTAGGTCAATCACAAGATGAGGATTGTGTAATTGTTAGTTATATAATTGAAACAGATTTTAGTGTATTGACTAGTAAGAGTTATTGATTAGTAAGAGTGATTGTGAATAGGTTTTAGAAAGAGCAACTGGAATAATGTCTATTCATCTAATCGAATCCGAATCAATTATTTAAAATATTCAAGAATTCGTGCTTCATACTGCAATCTTAGTCGATTTGCTGGTTTATCCGTTTAATTATTGTTTCTGATGTAGATAGATGAGTGAAGATTTTATAGTATTAGTTATTGCATCTTGTAAATTGTAATTAATAATGTGAATAGTTGTAATTATATGATACATTTATTATCGAGTTATAATGTGTGTCTATAGGGAAACTATCTGCGTTTGTAATGATGTAGTTATGCTAACTCAAGGTCAAGGTTATGCAACCATCTGTATTTTAAGTAATAGTAATAAGAACCCGTATATAGTCGGATTTGAATCTTAGTGCTCCATTTCAGTCTAACTTGTGGCTTGGGAAAGTGACCAAATGTCTGATGGGATGTTCGTTGTATGTGCTTAACTTGAATCTTAAAATTAGACGACATTTTTGATAGTGCCATTAATAATCAGTTCATTTGCCAATCCCAGAAATCTAAACTTTGCAATAAATGTGGAATACTCGATATTAATAATTCGCTTCGCACGCCTATTTGCATAAGTTGGTTTATATTTAGGAAGTTTCTAGAAATTGTCATCTAACAGTCAGAAGTACGGAGACGATTTTTAAAGCAGTCAAGGCTTTACGCAACTTAATTGTTAACCTAGTCTTGAATGACTATTATTAGGATTTAGCTAAAATCACATAACATAAGCTGTTGAAACGAAGTCCAAACGATACGGGGAAAATTTTAGTGTTTGGTGTTTGTTTGCCAAATGAAAAACCTGAAGTTTTAGATCAAAATGTTTTTCGCCCAGTTTGCATCAGCTAAATTCTTACAAATTGCTTTAATGAGAATGACTATAATTAGGATTGATATAGAAATGCTAATGTCTCATGAAAATAAAAGCAAAAAAACCAGCAACTAAGGGAAAAATCATTTTTGGCTGTCAGTGATGAAACCAATTTTGTACAGTTTCTGAACCGATTCTTTTTCGTCAGAGCTATCATCCAAAAATACACGTTTTTTCGCATTATAAAGAAATGACAGGGCTAGCAATGTCATCTAAGCATCAACTGGGTCTGCGTCAGTGAAAATTCCACATAAACTTTAAAGTAAGCACTCAAGACTGTATCTATGCTTTTAATCACTAGTTTGATGGATTGAGAAAGTATGTAGAGGGTAAGTGGTTTGCTTGATTAGGACGACAGCACAGTTAACTGATTGTAACCTGCATGCACTTAAAGTTGTATTTCTTCAATAGTTTGCTGAGGGTGGAAATAAAGCAACCTCCGTTAATTGTTCAGACCAGATATCGTTTAAATAAAACGGGCTAACTGCGGGTTATCTCCTGTTAACACCGAGTTAAGCTAACACCGAGTTAAGAATGGTTGGTGCAAGCCAGTGTAAATAATGGGAGTCAGAGTAGTCGAATCACCTAAGTATGATAATTGTTACATTTATAATTGTTTTCCACTTCGTTCCGTCATTGCATGTCTCACTCTTATTCTTTCTCACTCATTTCAGAGAAAGTTAGCTTATACGATAAACAGAGCAAGTATGGAAAATGCCGGTTTGTCACTGGCTGGGATTA
Source organism: Trissonchulus latispiculum (assembly GCA_030248195.1). Lineage (NCBI taxonomy): Eukaryota > Metazoa > Nematoda > Enoplea > Enoplida > Ironidae > Trissonchulus > Trissonchulus latispiculum. The sequence goes on along the minus strand of JASAND010016408.1, from coordinate 21,529 downwards.
AGCCAAATGTTCGGTTTCACTTTTTGATCCATCGAATAATTTAGAAATGCATATCTTGGAGAAAACTTAAGCGTAGACTTGCCTTTTCAATACTCAATTACCCGTGTTCGTTCCCGCTTTAAGAGAAAATCGGGGGATTACTGCGACCGAAATCTTCAAATTCATGCAAGCTTAGTCAACAGTTCGGATTATCATGTTCATACCGCGATTCTGAAGGTAATACATGGCAAAGGCAATAACTTCATCTCTAACATACAGATTTGTGCAACTTTTACGCAACTTTTACTTTTATGTTAAGTTTTACTTTTACTTTCACGACTAGTTTATAGGAAATTGTATTTGACTTAACTCGAAAGGAGCCGTCACAGTCAATGTAACAGACCCACACGATTCGGCGCTCCCAATTGTGACATCTTATCGGAGTTATTTAAAGTTCTGGCGTTACACGTTCACGATCATAAACGTTTAAATAGACGCGTCAGCGCTACAACCCCCGTCTTCAGGCAGTAAGATCCATGGAAGAACTTTGTATATTTACGGGAAATTGTTAATAGGCAGGGTTGTTCGTAGCCGATATGATCAGTGAACACACTTTGTTTTTCAAATTATCGGTTGATGAATCTGTATGCGAAAATTTTGTGAGAACCGAATTCTTTAGGTCCAGGATCCAGGATAAAAGAATGTGAATATATATTGAATAACTTTTCTTGTTTAAGATTTCGCCATTCTCTTTCTCATCCCTACAGATGCGTGCTATAAAAATTAATACGATCATTTCGCTGTCGTATAGTCACAGTTTTCGATCACTTAAACACAGTTTTCAGCTGTCACAAGAAGTTTCGATTTATGACGACTAATGGCGGGTGTGAAAATTTGTAGTGCTGTGAGTATAGTACAGAGTATTGAGTATTGAAACTTTAAAATGAAATGCTAACTGTGAACATGAACCGAGCACTGCGCTAACTTTTGGAGTCAACTTGGAAAATGGGGTGACTGTCAGACTTCTGCCCAAAAAGTTAATCCAGCTCAATTAGTTAGATCTGAACTTAGTATAACCATAAAAGCTGAATAAGGCTTAACTTAGATTAATTTGAAAATTATCTTGTCATCCACCTTTTGTGGAACCTGGCAAATAAAACTAAATACTTAACCCTAATTTTTTGTAAAGAAAGCGGCTTAGGGATCACTTAATAGCCGTTATACCAGTTTTACTTAGAAAAGTTTAATTAAAAAGCAAGAGCATTTAGCTTGCCTGTAAAAGGGGACAATATTCTACCGTTGAGCCATTTAGACATAATTATGCTTAGTTTGCAGATTCAGAATACTGACAACGTTTTGTAATTACTTAGCTATTGCTAGCGAATTTTCTTTGACAAGGTAAAATTATAGAATCGCTAAATTGGTTCAAATCAAGCTATGTACTTCACAAGTTGATTGACCTTTGGCCAGAAACATATATAATTTCTAAAGTAAATTAGGGCTTGATCAATGGATTGCAGTCAAATTTTGGAGCATCCTTATCTGACCCCGTTTTGCGACACAAAGTTTTGCAAGTTATCTAACAAGTACAATAGAAAATTATATTTATGGTGGCCGGGAGGGAACTGACCTTTGGTTAGCGTACCAGCAATCTGGTGCTTTGTACGCAGATATATACTAGAAGTGAGTTCGTAATCAATAAATTGTTCAAAATAATGAGGGCTGATCACAATTATCTTTGGGGTTGATCCATTTTTGAGTATGAAATCGGTACTTGGTCGTCTTTTAGCCGTCTCCAAAATTCAGTTTGATTCAACTTAAATCGGCTTCCATAATGTGAATCAGCTTCTATGAACCTGCACGTACCGATAAGTAGCTGTTCAGTAACTGAGATGTAAATAACTGTAGAGCATGTAATTATACATCAAGAGAGTTATTGAGGGTGAAATTCAGTGAAACCTTCGGGACATATGTGTTTTGCTTACAATTTTTGAAAACTATCAGGGATAGTCGATTCCTCTTACTCCAGGAAAATATTTTACTAACTAAGTTTAAGGTGACAGTCGCTTTCAAACCAAGTAGTCTAGTCACAACCAGGGACGTATAAGCCATCAGCACTTCATTCAGCAAAGTATGTGACTACCTTGTCTTAATTTTCTGAAAAACCTAGGCTGTCCTTGTACCGCAATTTCAATATTGATCGTTTAACTATAAATGATGTCCACGAATACCAATTAATCTGATTCATGCTGATAATTTAGTTGCCCAGAAATAGGAATCGGGAATTTTTAAGCTTTTCGCTGTGTGAATAGAATTATCGAAAGCTACAATTTGGAACAGGACATATGAATTTAATTCATTTTTCTTTCAAATTCACTATAAAGCCAATTTGCTAAGTAGATTTAGACTAAACACTTAAGGGTCCCAAAACTACCGAAAGTTTAAGGAAATGACTCAGAACGCAGACCACTTGCATTGCTAACTTGTTGGAAAAGATTAAGTCGATAAGTAATATTAATTGGGTAATGTCCCTAGTTTGAGGAAACGATTCAAACCACTTCAACCTACAACCTATTAATACATTGGCGAGTCTTAATATGGCACTGATAGCGTTTGAGATGTGTAATAGTTCGTCCTATAGCTGTGTATCGCGATGTAACAGTGTGTGCAAATTTTTTCATTCTCTAAGTAACAATCACTATTTCTGTCCATGACTGAGAACGCTTAAGAAGAAGTATGATCGAATCTAACCATTTAACACCGTTCTGACGTGCACAGTACGTGAAGTTGTACCCAGAGCTTTCAGTAATTCCGGAGTCACAGCAGCGAAAATAGAATACTTTGAAAACCGTAACCGGATTGTTTTGAGCACGATCCTCTCCAAATTCATGCAAGAAATTTAGAAAGATACTTTAACATGCATTTTAGGACAATCCCTGAGGGCTATTTTTAGACTTTTGCATTTTGTCTTTCTGTTTGTGAGAATTGAGCTCTAAACTTGAAAGTTTTGACCAAAACCAGACGAATTTACATAGGTAATAAAATAGCTTCGAGAAGACGTTTCTTTTAACAACTTAACTCGTCGCTTTTCTTTAGTTTTTCCATTACGTCGAGAAATCCATGTTGTTTGTCTTTGTTTCCAGAAAAACTGTTTCTGAACTATCACATGGCCAAGTTGAACAGTTAACTTTGGACAGCTGCACTCTGCGAAGTCATACATAACAAGCACATTCTGAGCTTTAAAATAATACTAAAACTCTCGCGCTTACTACCCCAATCTCAGCAGTAAAATTAATACAATCAATGACTTTCAATTCTCTACAAAAGTTAGTGTTAATCAAAAGCACAAGATTATTACTCCATAATTAATTAAGCATAATAATCGAATTTAGTTTAATTATAGAGGTTGATTCAAGTTAAACTTCCACTACAAATTTCATGCTGTGTCTTGCCATTCATATCTTCTTGATCGTTCAACTGTCGAAAAGTTGAACATGTATTTTAATCATAATCTTGACAAAGATTAGGAATCACTTAGTATGATCGTTATTCCAATTTTACTAAAACTTGTTTGAAAGTGCTAGATGTGAGGCATAAAGTTTGCCTCCGAACCTCGTAAATGCCCTTAACCTTAACCGTACATTTCTGAATTTCGAATAGCTGTTCTATTAAGTTAAGCCTTTGGCAGGTAGTATCACTTCTCTTATCAGGTTCGTTGTGTGAAATTTTAGTTAACTGCGACGGAAAATTTGTGAAATATCATCAATATTTTAGTCTAGTGTTAGTTGGTTAAAAGTTAATATCTCAGGCTGGAAGTTTTTGACTAAGCAACATTAGAAAACAATGTAAAGTTTAGGTTTTTGACTATGTGTTCTGCTTATCTAAAGAAATCTCCAAGTTTATTATGATATTGACTGTTGATATTGATAACCTATACATCGCATTTCGTAGTATTTTTCAGTCCAGATTCGGTTAGTAATGAAAACGCAAAATCGGCCAAGCCAAGCCACAGGTGCAACAAACACTGATAATTATAATGTTTATAATTGGTTGGGAAGTAAACCCTGTCGTAAAAGTAGCCTATTGCCTTGATTATGACCCAAACTTTTAATTGCAACCTCAACTGAGGTAGATACACAACTATCGCGTGCCCCAAACCCAAGTAAATGAAATTAATCGAGATTAACTTTGGGTTGTTCATCTTCAAACATAGAAGTATCGTTTAATGTTTTAGTTTCTTTCCCTGACACTGCTTAACTTCAAAATGAATTAATACAATTTGATAAATGTTGTGCTAATGCGTTAAGTTGCTTGCAAACATCCCTAATCGGTATGTAGTTGAGGAATATTTGGAATACAAAATAGCCTCCGGGCGCATTGTTAAACTTGAATATTTCTTGAGTGTCAGGTCAGGTCTGGTGCAACCTCGCCTGGGAGACAGATTCGAGTTGGAGTTATCAAAGTAAATTTTGTAGAGAAATAATGAAAAACGCTTGCTGGCCCGCGTTTTTACTCATTTTCTTAAAGTAAATTTTGTGTTGACAATCGGAGTGACACTGAGAACTATAGCCGAAGCCGTGTCTAACATAAAATCAAACAGGAAAGAAGATCTAAACGGAAAACAATTTGAAAACTACAGCTGTTTTGAGAGGCATATTATTAGTCCAGCTGGTTCATATGATGTCTCCTATCGAGACTGCAAACAGAACGTGGGTATTTCTTCCCAAACCCAGGCTGATCTCATAGTTAGTTAATTAGTATTGATAACGGCTAATATTGATAATTAATACTAATGCTGATTAATTACTGATTACTGATAATATTATTTCCAAGACTATCATAATAATGATTTCGATAGGCTTTTTCGTCGTACGCATAGAATTATAAAGGAATGTTCGAAAATAATTTCAGGCAAATTTCTAATCGCTTCGATCCAAATTCGTGCAAGATGTCAAACTTCCGTTCCCGTTACTTGTTTTTAAGAAGGATTACTATGCTTGTTTAAACAAAAGTATTCTCAAACTTAACTTAACCTTAACATACCGCTTCAGTACCTCTCTTTTATAGACGTTTTATGGAAAACCGATGGTTTTTTAGATGGCAACAGCCTGATGAGGTTAATGTTTAATAAGAATATTTCGTACAATCCTAGCATTATAAATAGGCAGTCTTCACCTACTAGACAACCCCAGGTCGAAATTCACTAGGCTGACAAAAGCTTGAGGATCACTGTGAAACATTCATAAATTATTGTTCGTTGGCTAAAATGAACCGATTTTGAAAGAGAGAAATAGAGTGAGAGAGTGAGATAAAATTAATTTTGCCAAAGGTGTCCAGTTTCGCCTCATCTAGGTTTTTCCAACTTCTGCGCGTTATCAGATTAACAGTTAGGTTTTTGTGAAGGCAAATTTTTATTTTATCAACCATGAGATAAAGGACCTATTTCCAAATGACTGTTTAAAACGACGTAAAAGCAGAAATTTGTAGTCATATGCAGTCATATCGAAAGTTTGGATAATTTATCACATTTCTCTGTTTAAAACTGATCTCACAACTGTGCGGGAATTTCAGTATGGGTAATCATTGCATCGTAGTAAATCTGTCCTTAATTGTGTACTTGATTTGAGAAAATTTTGAGAAATATTTCTTGTTGATTGTTTAAAGATGCCGCAACTACCTTTTCCTATCTGAATTTGCTAACGGCGAACATTAATGAGCAGTTCCACCTTCTCGGAAGCCATGTTAAGCTAAGAACGAATAAAGAGATGGAACTGCCACCTATCGATTGAAAATTAGTTGAAGTAATTTCTTTACATTTAAGACCCAGGATTGAAGAGTTTCTGATGCACCAAAACAGGACTGGATGCGAGACCTGTAGGATTTGTGCTGCGAAGCAGTTCAACTCATAGTAGCAAGAAAGCAAAGTTTAAAAGGTGTGAGGTTATGACTTCATCTCGGTGCAGTTCCTAGTTTTGTAGCATTGGATAAAGATAAGCGAAACGATCTGAGCTAACTTAAGTTTGAGTGCTGAATAATAAATTACAGGATACTATTGATTCAAATTTTAATAGTTTTTATCAAAGAATTATGCTGATTCTGGTCTTCAATGGTCTTTAAGGTCGTCAACGGATTTAATAGGTCTTAACCTTTTATCTCCTAAATCCTCGATAACCTGATGCAATTAAATTCAAATTTTAGCTAACAAATTGTTAAAGGCGAACATACATGTCCTGTTTCTAATTATTGATTCTATAATTGACTGATGCGGCCAATTACTGTCATTTTTTCTCAACATGTCTTGACTGCTAAAAATGAAGGCATCTTTCAAAGTTAAGATATTAAACGCAATAACTGCATGATACACCAACAGTTAGCAATAGGCCCTATCATATTTTCACCAGGATAATATTGATTCGTACTTAATACGATAAATGAGGATTTATCACAAGCGAGCTAAGATCAGCGTAGGTCAATCACTAAATAAAAATCACGATCAGCTGAATTTTGCAATATGCGTGTACTTACCATAAGTGTTTGGCTATAAATATTTTCTTATTAAACTTGGCTGTGATGACTGATGAGTGCAAATCGCAAGGAGTGCATATCAAGTGACTGAGTGAACTTGCTTAGGTTACAGTAACCGCTGAAAGTGTCTTAGTGTCTTATAACACAAGATCTGATTTCTAGACGAAAAGCATGTTTTCTCGTAGTATCAGTGGAGTTCACAGGCAAGCAGTTGGGCCCAACTGTTTTGTTAGGAACGATACTGCGGATAACGGCTCGCTACAATATTCCTACAGAAGGCACGGTGGATCTGCTTAAATGCAGTGTGTCATACTGTAGTGTAGCAAACTTAAGTGAATTCACTTTACTTACAGCAGTAAACTTGTCTGAAAAGTCTGGAAATATTTTCATGTGACGGATGATTATCTTTTGCAATTTGCTTATGTAGTTTGGTGGCCAGACACTGCCATTGCAGTGATCATCGAGACACGGGGTCTCCCATATGATCAACCGTACATGGTTTCTGCGCTACCAACTCCGGTTGAAATTATTTTTCAAATTTTCTAAATTTGAACTATAGACTTTTACTGATAATAGAAAATTTTCGCCTGCTGTCTTGACGACAAGGATTTAACCATCGCTGTGATCGTCGAGACACGGGGTCTCCCTTTCGATCAACTGTGTATGGCATCTGCGTTGTCGAGTCTTGTAAACTTACCTCTAATACGTCCTCAAATTGTAACTTTGCTTTAGATATTCAATCATGCCGTCTATTATACCTTTTTGTGGAGAAAATGACTTTCTTTCAAACATGCACCAATGCGTTGTAACCAAGGCAGGAAGACAGTTCCAGTCTTCAGAAGCACCGTATCAGTTTGGCAAGGCCTGGATTGCAGAAGACAACTATATCGCTGATAAAATAACATTTTCGAAGACGGGATTTGAAGCCAAAAGACTGTCCAAGCAAATTAAGGGTATTAGGTCAGCCCAATGGGAGCAGTGTAAATCTGCTGTAATCGAAGGTGTTGTATATTCCAAATTCTTTCAAAATGCGGACCTAACTGAACGTTTATTAGACACTGGATCATCTATTCTGATTGAGGCTGCCTCGGATAGCATACCGCCTCACCGAAGAGATCTATTCTATGGAGCTGGACTTACTAAGCAGGAATTGCTTCGAGCCAGTCCTTGCAGATACCCAGGTCAAAATTTTATGGGACAACTGCTGATGAACATCCGACACTCTATCCGGGAGAATGAGTTCCCGAAACTCCTGGTCATCACCGATTCTCAGGGCTACCGCTTGTCATCCAGTGACAGTAAACAGATGAAGATTGTTCCTGTCAGTGGCGCAAAAGTCCAAGATCTCATTAAGCTTGCCCATCTGGCTATGCATGAAAATTACCGTGGCTGTGTCATCCTTGGAGGCACAAACAACATCGCAATCAACCCTTGGATTCCAGTGCGCTGTCGTGACGGCGCCCAACAACCGAGAAAGCTCTCTTCGATAATGCGACAGTTTCGAGGTCTAAAACGCCTGAGCCAGCACAACGCTTCGGCACAAATTTGGATTGGAGAAATTCCTCCACGATTCGACCAGCCCAGTAACCTTCCCAAACGACCAAGCCGATTTCAACTCGCGGTCAACCGTATAAATAAGGAGTTGCAAGTACTGACAATGTCTCTTCAGCTTTCTGGCATTCAAGTGAAGTTATTCCCTATGTATGAGGACTTCAGCGATCCAGTATACTTTCGAACCTTGGAAGATGGAACCATTGACCTTCATTTTAATGATTCGGGTGGACGTAAGCTGCTGGGCATGCTGGAGTCGTTGGCGGACGATTGCTGATCCTTTTATCTGCTTTGCCGAGACACGGGGTCTCCCATGGTAAACGCGGAGAAGGGGGGTTGCTTTCGTCCGTTGATCGCTCGTGCCTTGTCCGGCAGCTTTGCCTACTAGGTCACATTCTGATTGTTTCTGTATTCATTCACTATATTTTTGCATTCTCTCATCAAACAGTTGACTCTACTTATTTTGAATTGTACTTCCTACATAGCTCATGCCAACTTAGCAAATTATTTCTCTGCACCGTTTAATGTTAACTACTGGCTCCTAACGACTCTTTAGTATTCATAATCTTACCATGTAAACAGACACGTGCACTATTCTTTGTAAATTGTCATTTTTTTCTTTCCTACGTTTGCGCTTTTTACTGTTTGATTTACTATATTATTTACCAAAAAATACTTCATATGCTTTACCAATACAGCGGTTTTAATTTTTTAGTTTTCTGAACTTAGAACTGATTCATCCTTAGTAGTATTACTGCATCTAAGTGAGTCAACCTTCATTTTAATGAACTAGGTGGACGTAAACTGTTGGATGAACTTCGGTCGTTGGCGGACACTTGCTAGTTCTCTCATCTGTTTTTGCCGAGACACGGGGTCTCCTATGGTAAAGGCGGAGAAAGTAGAATTGGCTCTTGTCTGTTACTGGCTTGACTTTCATCCGACGGTTTTTGTCTTTTTGCTTTCCTTTCGTTTTAAATTTCATAGGATCAGCTCTTAAGACCTTCACTCAGTATACTATAGTGTTTCCGCGATTAAAATTAAGTCATTTTTGCCATGCCAGTTTTTAGCCAGTTCTAATCCTGCTATTGCAAGCAAATAGCTACAAATTCATTTATTTATAGTAAACCGACTAGGCAAACGCTGTATTTCATCGTATTGTATCTTTGTTATACTCGTCACCCTCATTTTCTCTTTTCTTGTGCTCAACGTTATTCCACAGTTTTACTATCACCTTCTATACAATCTGAATTGCGTTTATCTCTAACAGCTTAGAGCTTTCGCCCCCCTAGTTGTCAACCTAGAACTTTTTAGTTGTGAAGGATAGGATGGATATTGGTGATTGAATATTGAAACATTGAGTCGGAAAATTAGGATGGATATTGGTGATTGAATATTGAAACATTGAGTCGGAAAATTATGACAAAAATAAGCGAACTTTGACCTTATCTTAAAGAATTCAATGTATTATATGTGTTAAGTTATATGTTCTACCGTATTTTGTGCATGTTATCTCAATATACTTACGCCGTTCTATTTTTAGCCATTATGTTTTTAGCTTACTCTATGTTAATGTCGAATTCAATATATTATATGTTTTATGTTTTAAGTTTTACCGTACTTTGTGCATGTTATACTTATACCATTCTGTTTTTAACCATTATATTCTTACCTTACTCCATGTTACTGTTGAATCTGAAACTGAACCTGTATTCGAATTGTCACAATTTTAGTCCACAATTTTAGTCTGTTATATCTTCACAATATTCTTGTTAGTTTTGCCGTGAACCTGTATTTCATGAACTTTTGTTACTGTAAAGCATTGTTTACTATTTGTATGGTTTCTACTCCATTATACCTTGCATTGCAATGATCTGTATGAATTAGCTTGGTTTCATTGTTATATTCACTATATTTTGAGTTACTTCTCCTTGGGATAGAATTTTGAATTCTCTTGTGTTAAGGAAGCTATTTGGAATTTCTTCGTGTTCAACTTCACCCTCCAAGTACAAAAACTACCCTTTTTTCTAGGGAAGGCTGTAATGGAATCAATTTTAGATAAGTTTCTGAAATTCGGGGTTGATGTTGTTTTTACTTTTCGTATGTTGGGAGTACAAATGTTCTCCGTTTGAATCTTTTCGGGGCTTTTCAATCGTTTTGGAAAACATCATTTCCTTTCTGTTTCATTTCTTATTCTTTGAGAAGCCGCAGTATCAAAGCTTTTAATTAATATATTGCAACTTATGCTCCGACATTTGTCGTCTACTAGAACCTGAAAGATGAATTTCAAGGCCGTATAATTTCCTGCTTTTCTGAAAATGTTGTTTCAAAGCGTCCTTTATACTTCAGAAATGTTTACTGTTTGCCAGAAGACTTTAATATTTGGCAGAGTTTCCAAAAGTTCACATTTACTCTTCACGTCCACCTGGGCCTATTAATCACAAATATTTTCAAATTTCCAAAAGTTTAATAGCCTCAGTGTTCGCTTGAGTGCAACCGAGAGCGGTTGTTTTCCCCTCCCTTCTAGTGCGTTCTCCAGTGCAGTTGTTACCTGCATGGGGAATCAAGCGCACTCTCCCTGGTTAGGTTAAAAGAGTAGGACTTTTCTGGTCTTTGGGCCAGAAAAGATTTTGAGATAAAACAACGAACACTGCCAATTAGGGCCATATGGGTTTGTTATGCCCGGCCAGAAAGAATTACAAAAAAAAAGACCCTAGGAATTATTGTGGCCTTTGGCCCTTATTTTTTTGGGAATTGTGCTTTTTGGACCTTCGGGTCATTTTTTATGAGGCTTATTGGCCTATCTTTTTGAAACAACTCAGCAACTGGCAAGACTTAATTTTATGTATTTGGGGGCTTCGTGCCCGTTTTGGGGTTATTTACTAGAAGGGATTTGAGTGGGGCAACCCTTCCTTACTACTTAAATTACGAGAGAACTTAGATAAAACTTAAGAAGTAAATTTCCCCACAGCTAGCGGCAAGTGTCGTTGGCCTTGTTTTTCGCGAAGGCACTACAGTTTACAAAAAAATCAAAATTATGGTTTGTAGGTGTCTATATTTTGTCAATCGTGAATTTGTGGCTTCGGGAGTGTAATTTAGAGTCAAGTACTGAAACAATGAATATCTATTTTGTCTCTTTAGCAAGCTTTGAATGCAGCTCCGAAATCTATCTTTGGTAACTTTCAAAATTAATATAAGAAAATTAAGCAACGCCAGAAATAAACACAACTTCAAGTTTAATTGTGACTTAACACTGCGTAAGTATATACTAAGCGGATCGTAAAAGGATTCCAACAAATTAAGTACTAGTGCGGAGTTAACTTTCAAAAATCAAATCTCTACTATAGCACTAAATTTCTGCAATATTTCAAGTGTTTAAGAATGCGTGAATCAAAAGTATTACTCTACGTCCTACAAGTCTGGAGACTTGGGTCACACCCACATCATTCAGCTTTAGCGATAGTGTGAGAGCAAAGTACCCGATAAATATTACTTATACAGTAGATGCTCATATCCTCAACGATATCTGATTTTAAAAATACTCCAAAAATCAAAATTATCTCAGCTTGACCAATGCTTAAGGGCGGACCAGATCAGATGTCTATTGAATAAAACAGAAATTAGTAAATGTCTCACTGTTTGGCTATTAATGCTTACTGGTGCTAAACCGATACACTATTAGATGGTCTCCAGCATATTTCGCCATGGTTCAAGAAAATAAGATTGAGATAAACTGTTTCCTTCTAATGATCAAAATTTTGTTATCAACTCTGACTGTGGTGCAACGTAGACTGAAATTGGCTTTAAAAGTTAGTGCCCTCACATCGAATATTCCTGTTTCTGTTTTTAAACCTGAAATTTCTGGCATTCAAATTGAAATTAATTACTTATCATTTTCGAATGACCTAAAATTTATGCAATCAAGCTATACAGGGAGAATACAAAACGTACAAATTATACAAATCTTACAAAAAGCTAATTACTTACGAAAACGTCACGCATCCACAAACTACAAATCCAAGTTGTTAAAATGCAAATCCATTGTATTATTCAGGTTGTTTCTTACTATTTTGTTATAAAGTTAGTTTCAGTGTATATCAAATTTTCACAGTTCAGATTATGCAATTCAAGAGGTGTTAACGGAAGTTACGGCAAGGGACTGAAACTGGCGTTGCTTTAATTAGACCATGCTGCGCGATCACCAAGAATTAAAGTTTAAGTCAAATCAAGCATCGCATAAATTGTTCGCATTTAGCCTATACACAGCACTATTTCAACTTAATGTGCAGCAGTCAAATTATTTAAAGTGGTGTTGTTTAGTTGTAGATTCTTCCGCTAAATGGTCGTAACTGTTTGTCTAAAACAAAGTTCGCAAGTGCAGTGCAATTATCCGATTTCTTCATGTGCAACGGGCACGAATATAAGTATTCGATGCGACGCTTACTGCAGCATACAATAGTGGCAACGAATCAACAGCATTAATAGTCCAGGAGAAGCACCAAAAGATCAATCTATCACTGATGACTGCTATTAATCAAAATAACGCAGTAGCCCGACATTATGCTTAAATTTGCAGTAGACAAATCAAGGCTTAACCGTTATGAATTTTTGTTCCAGAATTCAACATCGCAAAAAAAAATGAAATTTCTCTAATTTTCAGTTGGTTTTCTCTAATTTGGTATATGACATTCAGCAATAATTTGGAACGACCCGAGCAATAATGCACAGTGAAATGTGAAGTCCAAACTTGCTAATTAGAATAATGAGCACTATTTGAAAGTATGAACTTGCAAACAATATTGTAAGTTTTCTCTTGAGTACACTTTTGAGTTATTTTATTAAAAGCCATGTTTCGACAGATACAAGTTGGGATTATATCTTTCGTGCCATCGTGAAACTTTAGAAACTTAGATTTCACATAGTTTACTTACAATTCCGTTGTATTAAACGCAGGCTCATCGTAAGCAATAAGGTTAACTTTCATTCATAAATTTGAGAGTAACGAAATTGTGAGCATCAATTGTAATCGTCTGATGCTAACATCGCATTTTCCGAGATCCGCTAACTCCATGCTTAGTGCCAAGGATGCAAGTTGTTGACTGGAAGATTTAGTTTAAAGTATTCGTTGTATTCGTCAAAGGCCTGGCTAATCCGTATTTTGATCAAGCAAACATTGCTGAGAGTGCAGGCAAACAACAGTTTTGTCCTTAGTTTATCTTCTGAAAACCGCATTTCGAATAGTATCACTTTTGAAAGTTGTGTATTTTGAGCGCAGTACAGCTTTAACTAGTCTACCTAGTTTTATCTAGATTTGTCATAAAATTCAGTATTGTGTAACTCTTAGCCGTGCCCGTACGAAGCTAATATGCCTAAGCAATGCAAAGCCAAGTTAACACATTTCAAACTACGGGCCAAAGCGAACAGTATTGTAGCAACCACTGAAACTGTGACTCGAACTGAAATTGTGATTAACTGAAACTTATTTGAAACCGAGACAAAACTAACAAACTGCTGAGGGTATAAGTGCACAAACACAAACCCTCACAGCTGTACAGTATCGGCAAGCCTTTATATGGAAACTGCATTATAGCCAAAACTGTACAGTGATCTAGAATTACTTCAGCAAGCGGCATTGTCATTACTATTTGCTTCAACTTAGTTTTATGGTTTCGAACGAGCCACAATTAAAGTTAAATATCGCCGCATTTAAAGTTAGCTATCGCGCAAAGTTACCCATACAACTAAGGCAGTCTATTAACTTGATTCAGTGGAAAGCGAATATTTTATAGGAAATTGCCAAAGTTCAAACTCTGTCGAAGCCACAAATTTATAGATGTTAAGTATTTACGTCTGGGTTAAAACCTATCTGTGCTATATTAATGGTTTTAACCCATTTGATTCAGGTAACCTGCTGATCCGAAGTGGAGGATTCCGTGGCGTAACCAGTTCGGTCGCCCTATCTCAAGCAGACTCAACTAATAATTTATTACGGTGGAAATCTATGAGATTCTTGCTATTGCCCGATTTCTAGCGGACTGCTCATTATCTTGGATCGGGTACATTCTGAGAACTTTCATCAATATTCTCAATTTATTAGTGATCAGCAGATAATGAAAGCGTAAGCCGTACTTAGCCTAATCCCAAATGGACTAGCTGGGAACGTGGAGTCCCGAATTATTGTGCATTACAAAACTTCAACCTAACTATTGCTATTAGAAAGGACACTGGAGAAGCGCGTTTTGATCCCACGATTTGCCTTTGCTTAAGCTATAACTTGTAGCTTCTCAACAGGAGTAATGTGCATCTCTTTTTAACTTATTATTTGAAAATTGTTATGTTTTTTAGAAATTATCTCGTTACAAAGGTCAAAGTTCGCCTCTAGGCGATTGTAGTCCAAACTTCTTAGGACAGGGAACAAAATTATTGATTGCGGGTCACAGTCAAGGAATACAATTTGTGTTGTTAATTGAATTGATACGCACCGTTTAAAGTTTATGATTAGTTATTTGGAGCATTGTCATTTGAATTTGGTAGTGTTATCAGTATCTTCATCTTAACCTGTCTATCTCGATTCTATCTATCTATATCATTGTTCTTACACTGTACTAGTTGTCATTACCGTATCATGATCAGTATCTTATTTTAACTTTTATACTATATTAGTATTCTTCTATCCATTAATAAATACAATCTGTGTGGAAAATCTGACTTGTCGCTGATCTCCTGCTAATAGACTTGAAAGCCTGCATTAGTTTTGACCAGTTGCGTCAGAACAGTCCTATCCATACTCCAGGTGCGACTGGATAGAGCTTAACCTCCCCTAACCTAACGAACTCACGACAGTACCACTAATAGGTTGGCTGTAGAGATCCCCGATTTTGGCAAACTACCTTTCGGGAATCTGGTACCTAAGTTTGTCTAATCAGGCAAACGCGCTAACCTTCCGTGTAAGTGAACCTTCAATTGAAACGACCCCTTTCTTGGCCCTAGATCCTAATCTAGGAGAGGCAAATCAACCAAATCAAATTAATCAAATTGTTAGTTTAATCTAACTCAGTTCATTACAAATGACCACAGAATAAGCACTAACTGTAATTTCCTGCAGTTTGTAAGCAGAAGCAGCTAGTCTGTCGGGTATTGCTTACGCTTAGAATAAGCCTGGGGAGGAAAGACAGAGACTTACAAATAGGTGGCCCAATTTAAAACTAAATTAATGACCAGGTACTCAAGGCCAAAAAGTCAAATCCTACCGAGTTTTTGAAGTCTAACTAAAACCAGCAGACCATTGGACAGTTTAGTGAAATATATAGCTGTTAAATATCAGCAACCCAGAAAGGTTGAAAGGAAAGAAGTGAATCCACACCCATTACAATTTATTCAGAAGGTACGCAAAACTTGCAGGGACTAAAACGTATATACTAAGCAAAACAAAACAGTCTAAGCTCGAAACCACTATCTCCAGTTTAATGTGGCGATTCTGCTTACGGTAGCTCATCTTAGTAACTGAAACTAACAAACCACAACAAACACAACCACACAAACAAAGCTTTAATAGCAAAACAATACATAACAGGCAACTGCAAAACCGAACAGTAACCAGGCTGCTGAAAGTTGACAGATTTTAGTAGTTTCAAAGTTGAGACCTAGGCAAGACAGGATATTATCGCATCGACTTCAGCTAAAATAAAGCAATGCGAGATTGTCTCGGGAAAGTAATCCTGTCGATTCAAGAAGGTACAGATTTAAACAAGACCCACGAGCAGGGAAAGTAGACACATTTTTACGTTAAACTGCTATAGTTGTCAGCTCCATTATAAAAAATCTATCAAAATTCTCCCAGAACGAAATCTCACACAAAAGCTCAAGCATCAATTCATATGAAAGCTCATGTAAATTATTCTCTTCATACAAAGATATAAACACAATATCCACACAATAATCAGGATTTTCAGCTATTGTGACACTGAGGATGAATGTGTGCGAAATACGAAACACAGGAGTGTTTCGGGTCTGGCACTGGGGTCTTTCAAACAATTCAAATATCCAAAAAATAAAAACCTAAAAACGTTAAATTCAGTGCCGAGGGCATGGCAACTTGTCAAAAAGTTTGCTTTTAGAATTATTATCAGAGCAGAAAGTATGAAGAAAGCATAAATAAAAAGTCAGTTTGACTTGAAGCTTACGATGTCATCAATCTTTAGAATAGACTGAACGCATTCAGTGGCCAGTGAAACAGCGCTGGTTGAAACCAGCAATGGTTGAACCACATTCTCCTCCAAAATATTAGTTATTCGCCCCTGCAACAAACAGATATATATATAAAGCTCCTGTTAGCCAATACTCAGAGATATAATAGTAAATATTAAATTCTAAAATAGGGATGAATGAAAACTGGGTCAAAACTAGGATTACCCTTGCTGCTTGGGTCAGTGGTTCTAGTAAGCTGAAGTCTGATTACTTAAGATTTGGGTCAATATTTAAATGGATGATTCGGATCTGGGCCACACTATGGTTAAACCGTAACAAATCCTATATCACGAGTTTCGTTAAACTTGCATGATTTTTTTCAAAAGTTTCAAAAGCGATTGCTTGAAACATTTGTAAATAAAATTATTCAGTTAGTTCTACACACCTCTTCGGATCCTACACCTCCGCACATGTATAAATTAAGGTAGTGATTCCTTTAGGAGATAATTTCAACCATTAATTATTGAATCGACACCTTGAACTAATAGTGTACTGAATTTGATATTTTTCACAAGAACTAAAATGTTTGCGATACATCGGTTTTATCATTCGACACTTCTATGACGACAGCAACGAATTTCTTTGCTTATAATGAAATCGATGTTTGTTATTGAGAAACTAGCTACTACGTGCAACCTGAAATTTTCAACTTTGTCAAGCGGCCATTTTAGCTAGAAAACAGCAATAGGCGTAACTTGAAAGACTACTAAATCACATAACGTGTATTTTTGCACAGAATACATACATTAAATAGCGTCCATACCATACAGGTCAAACTAGGCACAATAATTCATGGGAAAATTTGTAGAATTTTGGCAAAATGAAAATTTTCTAACGTTACAGAATACAGACTACGGGATGTATTTGGAAAATGACTACACATCTCGAATAATTATCCTCTATTGGACCTTTAAACTTACACGCTTGATTTAAGCTTACGGTTTGAGTAGTGGACGTGTCTGATCTCAACGCAGAATGACTCTGTCTTATTTGCTGCCAAAATAAGATTGACTAACGAATGGGAAGCGATAAAAATAATCCAAAATACAAAACGGAGAACTCAACAGGATCTTTCGAACGAATATTAACTGGCTCATGCCCAACCAGTGGAGGGGCGCCCCTATTCGGCGACCTCCCCCCCCCCCCTATTCGAGGAGCACTCCATGAAAAGCCCCCATAACACCAAAAATTGCCAAATTTGACTATTTTTACAATAAATTTTTAAAAATTTTCCGGCTTCGCCGAATTTTTTAGTAAACTTTCACATTTTCAATATTTTAGCCTAAAAACCACTTAAAATAGGTCATTTCAGTTTTTACACAAGGAACCCAAAAAATTCTAAAAGTTTTAAAAAATATGCCCCACACATTAATTTAATTTAATTAAATTTTGGGTGAGCCCACCCATTAATGGGGCCCCCATGAAGCCCTCCCCCTTCCCCCATAAATAATGCCAAGGAATAAACCGGACTAACCATAGCTATGAAACGCCAAGTCAACTGTCTGGAATAATCCAATCAAAAGAGAACGGAATCGTAGACTTTTAGAAGTGGGAGTGCGCAGACGGTGTTATAGAACGCTAACAACTTCAAGTCAACAGTTTGCTAATAACCTAATAGTATGTGCCCAAAAGGAATTACCATCTCACAGCATGATAATCAGTTGGGTTAAAACTATATTAATTATGACCAATCAACATATGTACATAAATACATACATAACGTGCACTCAAAATAAATGGTCCCATAAAGCTCTAAGAACTCGAACTGTTCACCCACCTTTCGCACATTAATGCCCGCTGTGGCTTCCCCTTGGGCATGTCGACTGCGCAACTCAGTCACGGTTGCAATCGGTGAGAGTCCAGCATTTTCAGCCAAAGTATAAGGGATGATTTCCATGGCTTCCGCGTAGGCGCGCCAGCAGTACTGTTCGACACCAGAGAGCTGAGTGGCTCGTTCGCGAACCTGATAGGATATTTCCATCTCAGGCGCCCCACCTCCACAGATCAGTGCTCTGTAATAACAATGACCCATCTATCAGAAATACAAATTTTTAACAATCTGCCTAAGTAGATGGCATGTATGCCAAGTTTAGAATATCCCATAATAAGAGTTAAGAGAAGCTATCAACCACGTATAACAATAACAAACCGCTTCTTCACAAGACATCTAATGACACAGATAGCATCATGAAGCGATCGTTCTGCCTCATCCAAAACAAGCTTATTGGATCCACGAATCATGATGGACACAGCTTTTCCTGGATTCTGGACACCGGTAACCTAAAGAAGAAAAAGCAGAAAACAATTAAGAAACAGTAAGAAATACAGGTGCTGGCCACTATTTAGGATTGCTGCAAGATTTATGAGTGATGGCCGGGCCCAGTTTCGTAAAAAATGTTCTCGATTTCTCGAGTCTAGTAGCTAAACTACGCTGAAAGTTTTCGAGATCCGCAAGTCGCATTGCAAGTCTCGCGGAAAAGTTCTCGAGTTCTCGAGTCAAGTTCTCTGGTCGATTTCGACCAGAGAAATTTTTGCAAACTTATCACCTACTATCACTAGAGGAGTAGAGGGCCAGGTAAACCGGCATATCTGGCCCTCCTACTACTCCTTGCCGGTGATGTGGAACGGAATCCAGGACCCCGACCGACCACCCGCTGGCCCTGTGCGGTCTGTGGTAAAGATATGGGGTACAGTGGGTACTCAATTCGGCGTACCATTCCCAGGGAACCTATGGCTGTAGTAAGTTCGGTGGAACCGGGATTGTGGTTTGCTGGAGTGGATGCCCGACCCGATTTAGCAATCCGAACACACCGACATGATGCGCCGATAATTCGACGTCTGGCGGCCGAAGAAACACTAGCCAAATTGCCGCCAGAAGATATCACTATCTGGACACACGAGTCGGCTGCCGGAGGTACTGAAAATGGAGGCGGAGGCATCTACATTGAGTTGAGTTTGCATTACATTACATTGAGTTTGCCGACACCACTGAGCCGGTGGAGATCAAAGTTGCTGCCGGAAAGTTCTGCTCAAGTTTCAGGGCTGAACTAAAAGCAGTGGCCAGTGGTCTTCGATGGCTCGAGGAAAACGACTACAAATTCCCGCCAGCCTACAGAGTAAGAGTCACTCACAATCGGTGGTCAGGCTCCTCAACAGTGGTATTCGTGGATCTTTCAGTCAAACCCTTTCAGGAGTCCAGTTCAGCCTAAGTAGACTCCGCCATCGGAAGATCATAGTCCCATGGATACCCGGGCATGCCGGCCTTTCTGGTAACGAAACGCCGATCGCCGAGCCTCGGAAGCTAGTTCCTTGCCCCCAAATCGCGGAAGCGGTGGATCTGAAAACAGCGCAAGCTGTAATCAAAAGATCCGTCCTCAGAACCTGGTCTAATTCCCTGTCGCATTACGCGCCCGGGCAATTTACGGGAAGTTTGTCCCCGTCCCACAATCGAAGGAACAACACCTTAACAGGCAAAGACAGGGTCTTGCTTAGCCAGCTGCGTAGCAGGAAATCCTGGACCATTGCTTCATACAGACACACTATTGACCCTAACCGATTCCCTTCCCCTAACTGCAGTTTCTGCCAGCTGGGAGAGTCAGGAACTGTAGAATACCTGCTACTGTCCTGCTGCCCAGCCCGCACCACTGCCAGGCATACAGAGCTAGGACCAAATCAGGAAATATCCTGCCATCGCTATCATCCGGAGGCTGTTCTTCGCTTCTTGGGTAATAGTGGGCTGTAGTTGTGGTATCCTGATCGACCGCCCACGACGACGACGACGACGACGACGAGGATTCCCAATAGCTCTGGCTGGATCTTTTAACACACCCTCTTAATAACCAAAGAAGCAGCTCAGGAGGATGGATTAAGGTTGCACGAAAGCCCGCCTGTTTCTGAGGAGACAAATGAACCCGCGATGAAAAATATTTGTGTAACGTTATAAAGTCACCAGAGCTGATGTTAAGATACTTTCAAACTAAAGTAAACATGTTGATATTTTAAGCAAGACATTGCGAATTTCAAAAGACATTTTGAGGGAACATAATAGGATGCTCTTCAAATAACCAATCCTGATGGTGAAAAAGTAAGTTACCTTGATAACACGATCTCCGCTTCCAGTATCGATTTGTTCCACCAGTTCAGCTGAGCCCAGAGCCTCAGCGACAAAATGATCAACACTGGCCACAGGTCGACATCCCAAACTCTAAAGGTGGAAAAGAGAGAAAAAACATAAGAAAACCTCAAAACGTAACTTTAACATTATAGAAAATTTGAAATTAGTGACGTTCCCGTCCCTCTCGCGGGATTTTTCGGATGCCCAATTGTTGCCAAAAATAGGTCAATAATAAGGTTCCGGTTTCGCCAGGGACTTTTCTAAAAATGACTGTTTTAGCATACAGGCAAGAGTTCATAATTCTATTATATATTAAAAGAAGAGTGAGCCTCTAGAGGGCTCCTTTTCTTGGCATTGCGTAACGGTGCTCCGACCACAATACGCGAATGTTCCCCCGTTTGGTGGGGGGGGGGGTAGCAAAAACAGGTCCCCGTTTGGTGGGGGGGGGGGTAGCCAAAAGAGGTCCCCGGGTGGTGGGGGGGGTAGCAAAAAGAGGTCCCCGTTTGGTGGGGAGGTAGACAGAAACGGGGCCCCGTTTGGGGGGGGGTCGTCAAGACAGGCAATGATTGGCTGTTAGCGACCCCCCCCCAAACGGGGACCTCTTTTGCCTACCCCCCGACCAAACGGAGACCTCTTTTTGCTGCTACCCCCCCACCAAACGGGGACCCATTTTCGAATAGAACAAAAACTACCGTAATCCTCTGCTCTACCTCCCCACCAAACGGGGAGGGGGTCTCTGCAATCTGATTTGCTATTGGCTACCGGCAAACGGGGACCTCTTTTCTGCTACCCCCCACCAAACGGAGGGGGGTATGCTTTGTCGAAGAGAGCTACCCCCCCCCAATAAACGGGGGAACATTCGCGTATTGTGGTCGGAGCACCGTTACGCAATGCCAAGAAGAGAAGCCCTCTAGTGGCTTACTCTTCTTCTAATATACAAGAACCAAAAATGCTCCTTCGTCGCATGTAAAATACATATGAGTACTCTCAGGCAGGTTGTACAAACACGGAAACTAGCCTGTAAAATGCATATGAGTGGCGTTGAGGTTGTAAATTAAGGAAAACAAGTTGCAACGGCTTAACATATGAGCCTGTCCTACAACGAGGCTCCTATTG
>JASAND010016407.1:0-70900 GCA_030248195.1 Trissonchulus latispiculum | reverse complement strand
TCCGGGCTTTCCCGGTTTGTAACTTTTCTCTGGTATTGCCATCTCTTTGGCCATGACTTTTGTATTTTTATTCCTTCTTGTATTTTCTATGCGGGTTTGGTCGCGCTTCTTGCCTGCGCGTGTCCCATGTCTAGTTGGGGGCCTGGCCTCTGTGGGGCTCTCTTGGAACTTTGGACTGTGCAGGAGAGGTTGCAAGGCCTCCTGTTTTTCCAACTGGCCGGTCCTGTGGCTAACAGGGGCCCTACAGTCGTCGCAGACCCTCCTGCTCGGGTGCGTGCCTTCCTGTTTGAACTGATTCCGCATCGCTGGCCTGTCGATGTTTGGCTCCTGGGTCTCTATGGTTTGTTTCGGCTGGCTTGGCCTGGATTTCTGGTGATTGGAGCCCAGTCCAGCTTCGGCATAGAGTCCAGTGTTGACTTTTTCCAGATCCATCCTGTGTGGCAGCCAGGTCCTGAATTGACGTTGTGCTGGCTCCTGGAATCTTCGGTGCGTGATGCGGTGCTGGGGTGAATACCGCGTTGTCCCTTCCTTCGCACACCTGTAGACACTTTCCCTCCTTCCTGTAATTTTTCTTGTTTACATATTGTCATTTAAGCTCTAGTGTATTTTGGTCGTTTTTCTATTAATTAGTTTAATAATTTATTCTAGTTTCGTTTTGTATAATTTACTGTATTTACTGGATATATGTACGCTAGTGATTGTTCGGCAATATTTAAAAAGGCTTTCAAAAAGGATTTCTGCTGTTTCTTGTTTGTATAACTTCACACATCTCCAGGCCTCGTGTGAGCATCGGTAGGCCAGTGACGCTTTCCAGTAGTAGTCTAGGTTCCCTCAATACGTGGATTTTCTGTATTTGTTTATAGTAAAGTGTTGTAGTAGTTAAGTGTTGTAATAAAAGTGTATTGTATTAATGTAGGTACGTTGTAGTAATATTAATGTAAGTAGATATGTGATACGTAGTAGTAGTTGTATGTGTGTTGTGTGTAGTTTAGGTACGTTGTCGTAATGTAACGTAAGTAGATATGTAGTTGCAATGTTGATATTGTCTCGACTATTTTAAGTTCCGAGTAGTTTTTGCCGACTATCGGTATATGCATATGCATTATTTTACATCTGTACGTAGTTGTTGGCAATCTATTTTATTCTATTACTAGTACGTAGGTCAACTGTGGCTTAACTCCATTTTATCATTACATTAATTGTGGGAACCCGTCCGAGGCTCGCACAGGGCCAAAAAGAGGGGGTATGATGTGGATGAGGAAATTCTCACAAGAAATATATAAATTTATTCGAGTTTCACAAAGTTTGACAAGCATGCTTAGTATTTTTCCAAGTCCTGTCTAAATCCATCAGTCAATTAGCTAATCTCAGAAACTAGTTCAAGCTTGAACAAGTCAGTTGGAAGTGAGTGGAAGTTGGCATATAGTCAGGGGTATCCGTAGAGTTCCGCGGAATTTTTGGGGTTCTGTGAATTTGGTAAAGTTTGGTAAAGTTGCTTTGGGATTGGTCGAGTTTTGTTTGGTTTATTTGAATTATTTCTTGAAAGTTATTGTTTGGATTTTGTTGGTTACTTGGTAATTTCAACAGTAAATTGTGTTATTTTGTAACATTTCGTTCAGTTGGTTAAGGTCAGGCATTCTCGACATCACACACCACGTAGCTGCCCTAGGATCTTGTCTTATCCTATTAATTGGTCAGTCAACTCGTTTATTCAACAGTTCGTACATTTCACTAACATATCCGCAGACTCGAATTTCACAATGTATCTTTACTATACTCACTCTGTTTGGATAGAAATCCCATATGAAAGACTTACCAACGTGCCTTCAAACTCACTACAAAAGAAGTATCGTACTGCTCTAACGATGATTTCGACAATTCCAACAGGCAGAACAACAGCTGCTTGAACTTCGGTGGGAGACATGGTATTGAAATCGATTCTTCAAAAGAACCTCTTTTAGATTATACACTCATATACTATGAGCACACAGAACAATTCTCTAAATTATACAGAATGTATACTACTAACTTACAAAATATAAAATGCTGTCGGATGAATTCCACGCATAGCAATCTGTATTTGCCTTAAGAATACACCCAGAGTCGTCAAACTCAGAATTGAGAAACACAGTTATACAACTCACTGTCACTTTTCCTATGTTAATTGCATGCGTATATATAGCTGAGTGCACGCAACAGAGAGCTTTGTTGCATCTTCTGTATCGTGCACGGTGTGGATAAGTTAATCATCCGCACGGTGCATGCTGGAAGGCCTGGACTTAAGCTAATTTGCTGCGCCATGCGAGATTCCGTAGTCAGCCCAGAATTAAGGCTAAAATAGTGATGGATTACATAAGCCCAGAAAATGTTTGAAGGTCTTTATTATGAAATTATCTAAAATTGGTATTATCTTGACACACGTTCAACGTAAATCGTCCTTTTGCGTATTGTTTAATGCCGAAATAAGCTAATACTTCAACTTTACAAGTTAAGGTGCCCAAGAGAATCAGTTGAGTTATTGGTTACATTGTGGGTGTTGGTGTCCGTATCTTTCCGGTCTGTCATATCCTGCTGTATTTAAATCTCGGGTTCCAGCGCTCAAGTTTTTTATAATATTTTTGATTTTTTATCAAAATTATTGGTATTACAATAATTTCGATTTTCATCTGATGTGATTGTGTAGAAAATGTTTGAAAGTCTTTGTAAAGTAATTATCTAAAATTATTCTCTTCTTGTCACACGTTCAACGTAAATCGTCCTTTTGCGTATTGTTTAGTATGGGCAAATAAGTTAATACTTCAACAAAACAAGTTCAGGTGCCCAAGAGAATCAGTTGAGTTATTGGTTACATTGTGGGTGTTGGTGTCCGTATCAAACCGGTCTGCGTCACGTATCATGCTGCATTTAATTTCTCGGGTAAATCCAGCGCTCAAGTTTTTTGTAATATTTTTGATTTTTTATCAAATTATTTGGAACCTTTATTTCGATTTGTATCACAGTTATCTTTTACTATTCTATTTTTATTTTGTGCAAAATTAATCCACGTCACCAAACGGTTTAGTGATTTTCATGTAGTTGGTCAGGGTTATCGTCATACCTGTTTCGTCAACCTTTTTCGAGAGGTTCACTTTCACTGACCCGTGTGGAAGCAAATTTGGGTACCCCTTGTGAAAACGATGTTTCATAAAGGTTTTCTTGAATGCAATTTTAAAGCGAGCTGTCATTTTTTAACAAAAAAGAAACAGTGATTTTTTAGCAAAAACACGTTTTTCGGACGTTGTTAGCAAAGAATAGATATTGTTTGTGAAAAATTTTGGCGTAGCCGGAAAAGTTTTGGAAATTTTAGTCGTAAACTTAGTTTTAGATTAATTTTGTTACCCGTTGGGGCCAATTTTCCCTACCCCTTGTGGGAGCAATTTCGCGACCCCTCGTAGGCCTAGTAGAATTTCTCCCTCCCCCTTTCCCCCTCCCCCCCCCTTGTCCACCTGTGACAAACGTCTAAGTTAAATTGAGACACGCGCACGCTCCCGAGTCTGCAATATTTTATTTCTGTTTCGGAATTCATTCAGTCATTCCATTCGTTCTTGTTTTTACGGTTTGAAACTTTTTGGCAAAACCTAAAACCGGCGTTGTTGTTTGAGCGAAAGCTCCGGCTGACTCGGCGGGAATCACGCCGTCTGATCTAAGGGTTTCAAACTTTCCTGGAATTCAGTTCATAAGTTTTTCATAGATATCATCAACGGAATTTCGCTATAACGGTTTTGCCACTCAGAATCTTTTGGTAGATGCAATAGGGCCATGGAAGCCTCAACCAGAAACAAAGAGGACCCCTAAAGGTGGAAAAACAGTTTATTCCAGCCATTGCGCATGCAGAATGCATGAATTTACAGAATTTTATTTCGATGGACGAGCGGACATTTGAACTGGAATTTTGATATTTTCCCTAACACTTATCAAAGCATCGTTTAGGTTACTGGATTGAGCATGGAAGGATCCCTACAGGAGTCATTCAGAGGAACCCGTGCCGTTTTGGGAAACAATTTTATGTCTGAGCATATTAAGCCTGTAAGAGCATATAAGAGTTATGTGTGAACCTGCTGCTAATTAGGAAGTGTTCTGAAATGTTGCTGAACAAAGTTTGCCTAAAATGGCATATTCTCCAAACCGCATTTTCGGATTAAACGTTTAAAAGAAAACAATGAAAATACAGCCATGCCGTTATTTCGAGAAAATAAAAGGACAGAAAATGGGAAATTTTCTTTAAATAAGGAAAAAGAAAAAGAAAAAGAAAATGACTCTTGAATTTCATAATCTGATTAATGGCTTCACATAGAACCCAGTCTAAACTATTGGCAACCAATTGGAAATCGCCACTTTTTACTTATACTTTGTGAACATATTTTTCGACATAACTTATGGTTTGCATCATTATAAATGACAGCTGCATAATTTCTAGTTGTGCTATTGAGAAATTTTCTCCTTTCCCAAGAACAAGGAAAAGAAAATTTTGTCTCCTCAAATAACAGCATGGCTGTACCAGCACAACAGCTTGCTCACAGGGGATTGAAAATGTAAAGCAAATAGAATCTCCAAAAGAAAAAACTGAAAATATTAAATACCAAACTGTGGAAACAATTTGTCCCCTTCATTTAAAAACGAGCATATCCAAAATGTGCACACCGAAGCTTTAGGCCTTCTTAGGTTAAAATAGAGAAACGAGAGCTTTTTCAAATGGGTCCATGTTGGACGGTTTCCGTTGACTTCAATTTTCGACCTTGTAAAATATTACCGTATTGAGCTCTCCGCGAGGCCTTACCCCACTCACTGCCCCAATTGATATTCAAAAGTTTAGCCAAAGCGGTCAACCCATTCAAACGTTAAAGCAGGAGAAAGATATGGTAAGGAACCTCGTCCAAATTCAAAGAAGCGTATGTTACAACCGTATAATTTCTACCGTATATGAGGTTTCACTTAAAGCATCTACGCTTTTAAAAAAAACAGTTTCCCCAGCTGGTCTCTAGACCACAATCACGAGTACGCACTCATGTAGTGCGGTAAGAAGCACAAGCAAAACAAAGCTGGCTTGGCTGCAGCCCTTTGAAAAAGATTTTGAAAAGGTTGAAAAACATGAATACAACCTACGGTTGGTATAAACGTTTTTTTATTATACGCTTTTAAAGCAAACTACGGTAGTAATATACGCTTTGGATTTGGACGCGGTTCCTAACGAGGATATAGCCAGATGAAAAGGTTGCCTTTTGTGTAAAAAGCGGCAGCCCAACTATGCGATATTTACACGTTTCTTCAGCGTATGACTATTTGACCCTCTGGTAAGAAGAACTCGTGCATGAAGGTATGCAGTAAGGCATACTTTGCTTTGACTTTACAGGAAACAAAAAAATGTTAAGCCATGTGAATTTTGGCACGTATCCATGCATGGCGGTATTAGTTGTTGTTGTCGTTGACGGGCAACTCGGCCAGAGGCTATATGAGGGTGCTCACCTTTGTCTCTCCCGCATCGGTCATAACTGTTATGACTTTCGCTTCGTCGCCTTAATGCTGTCCCACAATGGGAAGCTGGCGCAGACACCTTCTTGGCCTTTCGGGTCCAGTATTTAGTCGGTTAAGATGAAGGAATAGGATATGATGGACTAACCTAGCTTTGTAATATAGTATGAAACATAACAGCATGAGTAAGCTTCGGAAGAGAAAACAACAACAACAATCAGTTGTGACGCTTCTCTTCGTAAAACATTGCTTTACAATAATAGAAAATAGCAGATTCTGCTTAGTTTCACAAACCATACAATCCAAATGATTTTATTTAGCACAGCTCTCATTGCGGTACTGTGGTCCAAAAGTCCGAAGACCACAGATAAGATCAAGACGGGAGCCAACATGTACCTGTGCTATTAAAACATGGCATGGAGCAAAGAAGCTCAGGTTAACGCAGAATCGAAAATCGCAGGACCACTCACTGATAAGAGTCCAATTCCGCCAGATCTGAAAGCAACCTCGCCGCCTCTTGAAGTAGTCCAAGTCGACCGCAGAAGTTAGACACTGAGGATAGTCCCTAAATTAAAGGCGTCAGGCACAAAAGGACATATGACAGAGAAGGGAAGTAGGAAGTTCAGCTTTTCGATCAGGATTGAAAGTAAAGACGGTGATCCGACTGGGAGTCTTTTACGATCTCGAATCAGACGTGTCAACCACCAAATTTTCATACGAATCGTATCAATCTTGTAGGATTTGCTGATCTCTAGTCCTAATCCTACGTCTCTTGCTTGCTACAGATTTGCCTTCCGGCTACTGATATATTTTTGTATTATTTTTATCTGTCTGTATCTGTAAAATCTACAGGACATTATATATACACTACAAATCAAAATTACATACCTCTGATGCTGGAATCAGCATCACTGATTACACTTGGCATCAGTGACTGCGATCCAGCGTATTGACGTCACAAAGTTATGCTTAAGCCACACTACCTTGTCAGATTAGAATTGGACTAGCTGTCTTATGTAAAACTTGGCTGTGCTGCGTTTGATTGCACCTTTCGCTCAGTGGTCCTAAGGAGGCCGAATGCTAATCTGTTGAACTGACAAACACACATACGCATATATTGAATGTTACTGTAGACAAACCATGTGTGCTACGACTAAGCAATACTTCCTACATACCTACCTAAAATAAGCTTCAGCTGATAGACATAGCAATTACTCTTTAATAAAAGTTACAGTTGTATGTATACTTCCGTTTATTTGCATTGCAGTTGTAAAACCAGCAAAACAAGAAGGACAACAATAGAAACATTGTTTCTAATAGTTTACACTATTCAGTAAATTGTGGCTTTTCCTCCCCTCTTGAGGACTTCAGGAATTACAGTAAAAATGTGATTCACATATTTTTTGCAAAATTTAACATCAACACGATGTTTCCAAAAATTAAATATACCCCGCTTCAAGCCATCTAAATTTTAGGGGCGAACTTCGGTTCTTAAAAAGTCTTTAATTCATGCCATACAGTTTCAATTGGAGTTTAAATCTGGGCTTTCAGGTGGCCAGTTGATGTCTTCTTTACCTCTGCGTTGTAGGAAAGCCTGGGTTAATCTACTTTTGTGGCAAGGAGCATTATCCATGGCCAATTTAATATTTGGATGGTCACTTAGGAAAGGGAAATAGACCTTATCCGAAACGTGGCAAAAAAGCTCACTGTCCATTCGAGTTTTCCCTGGAAAAATGCAAATCTGAGTGGCCCCGGAGTAGCTTATACCAGCAGCAACGTGAACGCTGACCGGATGTTTTGCAACACCCTTCAATACTATGCTACTGGAGTCTTTCACTTTTCTGTAGCTGATCTTGCGATGCGCTTCTAGTTGAATGCTACATTACGTCCCAAAACATTAAAGTTGATACGTCGATTCTTTCATGCAGTACATCCTTGCAAAACATAATTCGCTTTGGCTCATTCGCTAATCTGACAGTTTGGGTGTACCGTGTTGCCATTGATACCAAACCCATACTCTTTCTCAAACGAACAATTTAGGAAATACTAAGGTCCAATCCAAATCTAATCGAAATCATATTCTAGAATAAAAAGAGTTATCTCTAAGCATCTCTATCTCAATCAATTTCAAGATCAACTTCAACTTCAATTCAAAACTGGCGCCTCCAAAAAATTACTTCGCAAAAACTCCACATAATTTGGAAGAAATTCAGTTAAGCCGAGCTCACATTACAGTTCTTAATAGTTTTAAGTTGATAGTTTGATTAACTAAACACTTTTGTCTTTTTCTCTATGAGATTTTAAAGTCTTAGGGTCTTTAGACTTTGGTCTGAAGAACCCCGCATAATCAAATTAAAACATGGGAATAGTGACAACAACAGATTACACCGGTGAAATTGACTAATAACTTTGCATATACAAACAGGCCCGAATATGCTAGCTAAATACTGATCCACCTTCAATTGCCTGGTTGTTAATTCATTATTCTTTTTTTGCTGTCTATCGACATACAGGGTACTGTCCTAGGTAAAGACAATGGCGGCCTTCCGGAACGCTTTGCATCTGCCATGGTGTTTGTTTGGAGATATCTTTTGTAAAATAAGCGCAATGCTTTTGTGTGTGCACGTGTTCTTCATCTTGTAGGCTTTCCGTAAGATGCCGATAATATAATCCTTTCCGTCTTAAATGAATAATTTTCTGTCTTGAATAGGACTTATTCGGTTGCGCCTTTTATTTATAGGCGGCTTCATAATAGAGCAACCCGAAAACAGCAATCTAAACGTTAAAAACGAAAACAACAAACAAAAACCAAGTTTGGCTTTAAACGAAAATTTTCCCCAAAATATAGCACTGCTCAGATTGAACTTCAGGCAAACAGCTTGCTATGCTGCATGCTCCTAACAATTTGCGTTCATCTGACGGGGCTGTTGTAGTGTGGACGTCCTATTCAAATGTTAGTGCAGTCAAACTCTCTGAAATTGAAGTTTTGGAAGAGCGCCCAAGATGTCCCAAATTTATTGCTATGTTATCACCAACACTGCAGAGGGTATTACGACAGACAGTTGTATGACTGTCACATTTGGGATTTTCTGGGTAAGAGATTCTAGCGTTAATGAATAACAGTTTATAATCTTGCCTAATTTGCCTAAGTTTCTATCATTTTCTGTTAATTTCTTAACTATAGCTGCAGGTACTTCGCTAACGGTTGAGCCCCACAAACTGGTGAAAGCAAAAAGCAAACCCAAAAAGCTGGTCCAACTTTCATGCTGGGATAATTTGAAGATAAAATATTCAATTTGGCGGTCATAAAAATAATCAGTTAATATCAGGATTGGAATTCAACTATACATTAGAATTAGCAACTTTGACAAAGGCAACCTTACCAAGTTGATATAGATAAGCTTTAAATCTGTGAGTAAAGTTTAAAAGTTTTTGTTCAATACCTATATAACTTTGCTATATGTGATTTCGCCATTATCCCTTTTTCAGATCTGAGGAAACTATCTAATGCTGAAATAGATTTGCGCCAGGATGAAATTGCAGCAGCAGTTGAATTCTTCGTAAAAGCTAAACTTCCCTCTGGTTCAGCGCGTCCTAAATGCATTGCCTACAGTTTGACAGATTGGATGGAATGCAGTACTTCTCCTGCATGCGAAATCGGGATTCCAGCAGAATGTAATCAGTGCCTTCTGTGCCAACTGAAAACGATTTTCACTCTGCAATCATCATGCTGCAGCTGCTGTGTGCCAAACTTCGACACCTATGCGCAGACCTACCAGCGTAAATTTGTGGTGCGGTACTCCTGCGAGAGCTCCGTCCACTGGTGGCAGAAATAGCAGTAATCTAGCTGCTACCGAAGTAACTCCTATCTCTGCAGATTGCGACGGGCCTTAGAAAACTGCTAATGATCTTGGCTTTCTTACACCCCAGCGCAATTTTGGAACCAACCTTGAAGACAGTACACTACTAACGTGAGTGGGACAAGACTTTAAAAACTAGCTGTAGCACATTTGATAAATATGAGTTAATTCACCTTTGTTGATAATAATTCTTTAATTCAACAATAATTTAATAATAAATTTTGAAAGCCAGACAAATCTAATCCAATTACAGATCCAGGACTTCGTGATGGGGCCGCTCTCTACTGGAAAATCTTTTACTCGTGGGACTACCGGGGGCAAGGTTAAAATGTTTTGTTTTTCAATAAGACCTTCTTCAGCAATTTTTAGTTTTTTTATCTTTACACATTTTTAAGTCAAAATAGACGTTGTCAGCGAAATTAATCTTTCGTTCAAGCCTATTCATCATAGAAATCTTTTTATGGCACAATGAAATAGAAAAATAAGAATACGCGTAGAGCTGAGAATTTTTGTTTATTTCTTTCTTCTGTACTTTTATTTTCTCACCTTCACATCGCGACTGGTCTTTCCTATCCTAACCCCTGGTCTAAATAGATTATTTTCATGGCTGAGCTCAGCATGAGAAAGGTCAAGGGAAAGTGTAAGCTTATGATATAATCAAAGTGATTAGGTAAACAATGAATATATGTGACGTTAATTAATTACTAATTTACAAATGAAGTCAAATGAACTAAAAACTGAAATAAAACTGCTTTAGTAGCTTTAAATTCAAACAGCATTTAGCATTTGGAATGGAGTATTTAAACCGCAAGCAAAACCCAGTCCCAAACACACTTACAAAACGTCTAATTTCGCGAAACAGTTTCTTGTAAGTCAGTCTTAAAATTGAGCGCTGATGTCCTAAAATTGTGCGCCAACTCTCATTGAAATAGCTGGGTGTCCAAGTTTTTTTGCCAAGACACTTTTTTATTCTTCTTACGGTTTAGACAAATTCAACAGATGGAAGAAAGCTGTAGGATATTTTAACAACTTGGCAAAAAACCAGCATCTGACTGAAAAATTTCTTTTGTGTGCTCTGTTCCCAAAAAATGTTGTACCTAACTTGTTTCACATATGCGTGTTTAGGCTAAACCGATCCGCTGCAGTTACTTCAGATGATTTGCAACGTTTGTTGGAAGGGGGGGCAGCAACGTCTTAAATCAAAACTGGACCGACTTTGGAGAGAACCTAATTGTACATGTCAACAGAACAATCCGAATCCGCCTCCAGCAATGATGAGCTACAGCTACTGTCTTATTTTAGTGCAAAGAAAGATTCTTTCTTTTTCTTTCTTTCTTTCTTTCCTTCTTTCTTTCTTTCTTAGTGAATGCGAAGATCAAATATCACAACATTGGAGGTTCCTTTGAAATTGGCCAAGTTTACAACAGCTGCCAAGTCAACAGAAGTCTACCAAGGGTCACTGAAGTTTCTTTCCTTATGCAACTTTTCTTTCTTTCTTTCTTTTTTCTTTTCTTTCTTTCTTTCTTTCTTTCTTGAAATTTTCTTTTTCTTTCCACTGAACATGACAGGAGCAGTAAACCAAACTGGCGAACCCCCTACCCAAACTGAGTTCGTTCAACCCATCACAGATGAACAAATAGGGGTTTAAATGTTGCGATCTACCAGCAGATCCGATTTTTCCATTAGGCTAATGAATGCCAGTTTTGACCTCGGCGAGCTGGTGGGTCGCAATTTCAATGTATAGAGGTAAAAGGGAATCGATAAGGGGAAAATTGGAGTTTATTAAACGAACAGTATTCTAAATATCAATTTTAGTGGGGAAAAAGGTCGATAGTTAGTGCCTGCGTCCACGCTATGGATTGCCGGTTGCGTCGTTTGACGGCGAAACACACAGCGGTTAGGGCACCGCCTGGAATAGCTGAAGATGCAAACCAGAACCCTGAAACTTAAAGTTTAACAGCAATTAAAAGTCTAACATTTTTGAAACTTTGTTATTTTACTGATGGTTTTACAACTGCAATGCAAATAAACGGAAGTATATATATATATATATACAACTGTAACTTTATTAAAGAGTAATTGCGATGTCTATCAGCTGAAGCTATTATAGGTAGGTATGTAGGAAGTATTGTTTAGTTATAGCACACTGGTTTGTCTACAGTAACATTCAACATATGCGTATGTGTGTTTGTCAGTTCAACAGATTAGCATTCTGCCTCCTTAGGATCACTGGTGGTGCAATCAAACGCAGCACAGCCAAGCTTTACATAGGAGCAGCTGATAAACTCTAATCTGGACAAGGTAGTGTGGCTTAAACGTAACCTTGTGACGTCAATACGCTGGATCGCAGTCACTGATGCCAAGTGCAATGAGTGATGCTGATTCCTTTTATCAGAGGTATCATAATTTTGATTTGTACTGTACGGTATAACCGGCAGGTACACTTCTGTAGAGAATAGAAATGATTAATGAAGTGATCGTAATTTTACTGATTACAGTAAATAAAGGCGGGCCAAAATTAGACAATTAGTAAACAAGACCCAAAATCACATCTCCGAAGATTTAGGGTAAGGGTGGATGTATGGGAGCTCAGATTGAAACTAGAGTTGG
Organism: Trissonchulus latispiculum; assembly: GCA_030248195.1. Taxonomy (NCBI): domain Eukaryota; kingdom Metazoa; phylum Nematoda; class Enoplea; order Enoplida; family Ironidae; genus Trissonchulus; species Trissonchulus latispiculum. The sequence goes on along the minus strand of JASAND010016407.1, from coordinate 58,922 downwards.
GGATTTGGGGTTGGGAGGTTACTTGGAAGTTATCCCCACTAAGCATCGGTCTGTTAATGCTTGCTGCTGTCCGGTTAAAAGCCTTATTCCACATTTCTGAAGATGTTGGCTTGGAACTTGATCCCATCTGAGAATCGACAGTTTGAATAATCTCCTGAGTCTGTTAGGGGTGGACCGCACGCTAACTGAACCGGCTTTGACTCTGATGAATGCGCACATTTTGTCCTGGGGTTTCTGTCCCTCGCTATTTTAAATGGAAGGCAAATGCAGTGCAGAGAATACCCTACTATGAACGGGGATCTCTGGAGGATCGCGATGACGGTGCGATGGGACGACTTCGACAACGCCTTGGCTTCGTTATTAGCCCGTTCTAACTGACGACAAAGATTCACAGCTTTGACAAGGGTCAGGTCAGATTCCAGTAGCAATCTTGTCTGTACCTTTGGAACAGCGATAGCTTCAACTATTTGGTTCCGGATCATTTCTTCTTCCCATTCTCTGTCTCGGAACGTACACTCAGAAGCCAGGCTTCGTAACTCAGTATACCACGCGTCGAAACACTCATCCGACATCTGCCGACGCTGACAAAACCGGAATCTGCTGGCACCACGTTCACTCTTGGTTGGAAGTGAGCTTTCACTGTCTCTAGGACTCCGTCGTAGGTAAGATCGCCTCCATCAGGATTAACTGTTGGCGTTAGTGTATTATAAACTCGTTGGCCTTCGATGCCGATGCAACTTAGGAGGACAGCAATCTTCCTTCTTTCGTCAAAGTTGGCACCGACCGCGATAAGATAGTTCTCAAAGATAGGGCGCCAGTTTCTCCACTGAATCGGGGGCTCACCGGGGCAAGGAAGAAACGGTGGCGGACAGGGTATTTTCTCCATAGGGTTGTTCTGACACCCTTGTCGCCAAAATGTTGTGACCGCTACTAGCTGTGAACACATACGGATCTCAACCGACAGATTTATTCAACTAATCTGGTTCCTCGCTACGTTAAATTTTATATAACTAGCAACACACCACTATAATCAGTCTAACGTAGAACTCCACAATCGGAGGAACATATCACAAGATACTACAATGGGTCTCAAAAAGTGGCAAAGTTTCCATCCCTGCATGTGGTAGATGTTGGGAGGAGATAACAATCTTGAACATAACTTTTAAAATAAATAAATTGATTAATATATAATAAAAACTACATGTATATGGGTTTTTAATATTTTATTAAATTGTGATTATCCAGGCGAACATAACTCAATTCACTAAATTAAGTTCATTTTATCTAATTTTGCGTTATTCTGAACATACACTGTTCTTGAAGGTTATTGTTGTTATTGCCGGGCTACTCAGCCAAGAGGATATATGAGGGCGCTAACCTTTGTCTCTCCCCATCAGTCATAGCTAGTATGACTCTCGCTTCGTCGCTTGAATGCTGTCTCACAATGGGAAGCTGCAGCAGACACCTTCTTGGCCTTTCGGCTTTCGTTCTTAATGGTAAGCACCGTCATCGCGATCCTCCAGAGAGATCCCCGTTCATAGTAGGGTATTCTCTGCACTGCATTTGCCTTCCATTTAAAATAGCGAGGGACAGAAACCCCAGGACAAAATGTGCGCATTCATCAGAGTCAAAGCCGGTTCAGTTAGCGTGGTCCACCCCTAACAGACTCAGGAGATTATTCAAACTGTCGATTCTCAGATGGGATCAAGTTCCAAGCCAACATCTTCAGAAATGTGGAATAAGGCTTTTTAACCGACAGCAGCAAGCATTAACAGACCGATGCTTAGTGGGGATAACTTCCAAGTAACCTCCCAACCCCAAATCCCCAACTCTAGTTTCAATCTGAGCTCCCATACATCCACCCTTACCCTAAATCTTCGGAGATGTGATTTTGGGTCTTGTTTACTAATTGTCTAATTTTGGGTCTCGCCTTATTTACTGTAATCAGTAAAATTACGATCACTTCATTAATCATTTCTATTCTCTACAGAAGTGTACCTGCCGGTTATACCGTACAGTACAAATCAAAATTACATACCTCTGATGCTGGAATCAGCATCACTCATTGCACTTGGCATCAGTGACTGCGATCCAGCGCATTGACGTCACAAGGTTACGTTTAAGCCACACTACCTTGTCCAGATTAGAGTTGGACTAGCTGTCTTATGTAAAGCTTGGCTGTGCTGCGTTTGATTGCACCTTTCGCTCAGTGATCCTAAGGAGGCAGAATGCTAATCTGTTGAACTGACAAACACACATACGCATATGTTGAATGTTACTGTAGACAAACCAGTGTGCTATAACTAAACAATACTTCCTACATACCTACCTATAATAGCTTCAGCTGATAGACATCGCAATTACTCTTTAATAAAGTTACAGTTGTATATATATATATATATACTTCCGTTTATTTGCATTGCAGTTGTAAAACCATCAGTAAAATAACAAAGTTTCAAAAATGTTAGACTTTAATTGCTGTTAAACTTTAAGTTTCAGGGTTCTGGTTTGCATCTTCAGCTATTCCAGGCGGTGCCCTAACCGCTGTGTGTTTCGCCGTCAAACGACGCAACCGGCAATCCATAGCGTGGACGCAGGCACTCCAAACTACCGACTCTTTTTCCCCTACTAAAATTGGATATTTGTAGAACACTGTTCGTTTAATAAACTCCAATTTTCCCTTATCGATTCCCTCTTTACCCTTAAGGCCATTGAAATTGCGACCCACCAGCTCGCCGAGGTCAAAACTGGCATTCATTAGCCTAATGGAAAAATCGGATCTGCTGGTAGATCGCAACATTTAAACCCCTATTTGTTCATCTGTGATGGGTTGAACGAACTCAGTTTGGGTAGGGGGTTCGCCAGTTTGGTTTACTGCTACTGTCATGTTTAGTGGAAAGAAAAAGAAAATTTCAAGAAAGAAAGAAAGAAAGAAAGAAAAGAAAAAGAAAGAAAGAAAGAAAAGTTGCATAAGGAAAGAAACTTCAGTGACCCTTGGTAGACTTCTGTTGACTTGGCAGCTGTTGTCAACTTGGCCAATTTCAAAGGAACCTCCAATGTTGTGATATTTGATCTTCGCATTCACTAAGAAAGAAAGAAAGAAGGAAAGAAAGAAAGAAAGAAAAGAAAGAATCTTTCTTTGCACTAAAATAAGACAGTAGCTGTAGCTCATCATTGGCAGGTGGATTCGGATTGTTCTGTTGACATGTACAATTAGGTCTCTCCAAAAGTCGGTCCAATTTTGATTCAAGACGTTGCTGCCCTTCCAACAAACGTTGCAAATCATCTGAAGTAACTGCAGCGGATCGGTTTGGCCTAAACACGCATATGTGAAACAAGTTAGGTACAACATTTTTTGGGAACAGAGCACACAAAAGAAATTTTTCAGTCAGATGCTGGTTTTTTTGCCAAGTTGTTAAAATATCCTACAGCTTTCTTCCATCTGTTGAATTTGTCTAAACCGTAAGAAGAATAAAAAGTGTCTTGGCAAAAACTTGGACACCAGCTATTTCAATGAGAGTTGGCGCACAATTTTAGGACATTGGCGCTCAATTTTAAGACTGACTTACAAGAAACTGTTTCGCGAAATTAGACGTTTTGTAGTGTGTTTGGACTGGGTTTGCTTGCAGTTTAAATACTCCATTCCAAATGCTAAATGCTGTTTGAATTTAAAGCTACTAAAGCAGTTTTATTTCAGTTTTTAGTTCATTTGACTTCATTTGTAATTTAATTAATTAACGTCACATATATTCATTGTTTACCTAATCACTTTGATTATATCTCGCTTACACTTTCACTTCTGACCTTTTCTTAGCACAGCTCAGCCATGAAAATAATCTATTTAGACCAGGGGGTTAGGATAGGAAAGACCAGTCGCGATGTGAAGGTGAGAAAATAAAAGTACAGAAGAAAGAAATAAACAAAAATTCTCAGCTCTACGCGTATTCTTATTTTTCTATTTCATTGTGCCATAAAAAAGATTTTCTATGATGAATAGGCTTGAACGAAAGATTAATTTCGCTGACAACGTCTATTTTGACTTAAAAATGTGTAAAGATAAAAAAACTAAAAATTGCTGAAGAAGGTCTTATTGAAAAACAAAACATTTTTAACCTTGCCCCCCGGTAGTCCCACGAGTAAAAGATTTTCCAGTAGAGAGCGGCCCCATCACGAAGTCCTGGATCTGTAATTGGATTAGATTTGTCTGGCTTTCAAAATTTATTATTATTAAATTATTGTTGAATTAAATTATTATCAACAAAGGTGAATTAACTCATATTTATCAAATGTGCTACAGCTAGTTTTTAAAAGTCTTGTCCCACTCACGTTTGGCTTGATGTACTGTCTTCAAGGTTGGGTTCAAAATTGCGCTGAGGTGTAAGAAAGCCAAGATCATTAGCAGTTTCTAAGGCCCGTCGCAATCTGCAGAGATAGGAGTTACTTCGGTAGCAGCTAGATTACTGCTATTTCTGCCACCAGTGGACGGAGCTCTCGCAGGAGTACCGCACCACAAATTTACGCTGGTAGGTCTGCGCATAGGTGTCGAAGTTTGGCACACAGCAGCTGCAGCATGATGATTGCAGAGTGAAAATCGTTTTCGAAGTTGGCACAGAAGGCACTGATTACATTCTGCTGGAATCCCGATTTCGCATGCAGGAGAAGTACTGCATTCCATCCAATCTGTCAAACTGTAGGCAATGCATTTAGGACGCGCTGAACCAGAGGGAAGTTTAGCTTTTACGAAGAATTCAACTGCTGCTGCAATTTCATCCTGGCGCAAATCTATTTCAGCATTAGATAGTTTCCTCAGATCTGAAAAAGGGATAATGGCGAAATCACATATAGCAAAGTTATATAGGTATTGAACAAAAACTTTTAAACTTTACTCACAGATTTAAAGCTTATCTATATCAACTTGGTAAGGTTGCCTTTGTCAAAGTTGCTAATTCTAATGTATAGTTGAATTCCAATCCTGATATTAACTGATTATTTTTATGACCGCCAAATTGAATATTTTATCTTCAAATTATCCCAGCATGAAAGTTGGACCAGCTTTTTGGGTTTGCTTTTTGCTTTCACCAGTTTGTGGGGCTCAACCGTTAGCGAAGTACCTGCAGCTATAGTTAAGAAATTAACAGAAAATGATAGAAACTTAGGCAAATTAGGCAAGATTATAAACTGTTATTCATTAACGCTAGAATCTCTTACCCAGAAAATCCCAAATGTGACAGTCATACAACTGTCTGTCGTAATACCCTCTGCAGTGTTGGTGATAACATAGCAATAAATTTGGGACATCTTGGGCGCTCTTCCAAAACTTCAATTTCAGAGAGTTTGACTGCACTAACATTTGAATAGGACGTCCACACTACAACAGCCCCGTCAGATGAACGCAAATTGTTAGGAGCATGCAGCATAGCAAGCTGTTTGCCTGAAGTTCAATCTGAGCAGTGCTATATTTTGGGAAAATTTTCGTTTAAAGCCAAACTTGGTTTTTGTTTGTTGTTTTCGTTTTTAACGTTTAGATTGCTGTTTTCAGGTTGCTCTATTATGAAGCCGCCTATAAATAAAAGGCGCAACCGAATAAGTCCCTATTCAAGACAGAAAATTATTCATTTAAGACGGAAAGGATTATATTATCAACGTCTTACGGAAAGCCTACAAGATGAAGAACACGTGCACACACAAAAAGCTGTGCGCTTATTTTACAAAAGATATCTCCAAACAAACACCATGGCAGATGCAAAGCGTTCCGGAAGGCCGCCATTGTCTTTACCTAGGACAGTACCCCTGTATGTCGATAGACAGCAAAAAAGAATAATGAATTAACAACCAGGCAATTGAAGGTGGATCAGTATTTAGCTAGCATAATTCGGGCCTGTTTGTATATGCAAAGTTATTAGTCAATTTCACCGGTGTAATCTGTTGTTGTCACTATTCCCATGTTTTAATTTGATTATGCGGGGTTCTTCAGACCAAAGTCTAAAGACCTCTAAGACTTAAAACTTGCGATAAAAGACAAAAGTGTTTAGTTAATCAAACTATCAACTTAAAACTATTAAGAACTGTAATGTGAGCTCGGCTTAACTGAATTTCTTCCAAATTATGTGGAGTTTTTGCGAAGTAATTTTTTGGAGGCGCCAGTTTTGAATTGAAGTTGAAGTTGATCTTGAAATTACTGAGATAGAGATGCTTAGAGATAACTCTTTTTATTCTAGAATATGATTTCGATTAGATTTGGATTGGACCTTAGTATTTCCTAAATTGTTCGTTTGAGAAAGAGTATGGGCTGGGTATCAATGGCAACACGGTACACCCAAACTGTCAGATTAGCGAATGAGCCAAAGCGAATTATGTTTTGCAAGGATGTACTGCATGAAAGAATCGACGTATCAACTTTAATGTTTTGGGACGAATGTAGCATTCAACTAGAAGCGCATCGCAAGATCAGCTACAGAAAAGTGAAAGACTCCAGTAGCATAGTATTGAAGGGTGTTGCAAAACATCCGGTCAGCGTTCACGTTGCTGCTGGTATAAGCTACTCCGGGGCCACTCAGATTTGCATTTTTCCAGGGAAAACTCGAATGGACAGTGAGCTTTTTTGCCACGTTTCGGATAAGGTCTATTTCCCTTTCCTAAGTGACCATCCAAATATTAAATTGGCCATGGATAATGCTCCTTGCCACAAAAGTAGATTAACCCAGGCTTTCCTACAACGCAGAGGGGCAGAAGACATCAACTGGCCACCTGAAAGCCCAGATTTAAACCCAATTGAAACTGTATGGCATGAATTAAAGACTTTTTAAGAACCGAAGTTCGCCCCTAAAATTTAGATGGCTTGAAGCGGGGTATATTTAATTTTTGGAAACATCGTGTTGATGTTAAATTTTGCAAAAAATATGTGAATCACATTTTTACTGTAATTCCTGAAGTCCTCAAGAGGGGAGGAAAAGCCACAATTTACTGAATAGTGTAAACTATTAGAAACAATGTTTCTATTGTTGTCCTTCTTGTTTTGCTGGTTTTACAACTGCAATGCAAATAAACGGAAGTATACATACAACTGTAACTTTATTAAAGAGTAATTGCTATGTCTATCAGCTGAAGCTATTATAGGTAGGTATGTAGGAAGTATTGCTTAGTCGTAGCACACATGGTTTGTCTACAGTAACATTCAATATATGCGTATGTGTGTTTGTCAGTTCAACAGATTAGCATTCTGCCTCCTTAGGACCACTGAGCGAAAGGTGCAATCAAACGCAGCACAGCCAAGTTTTACATAAGACAGCTAGTCCAATTCTAATCTGGACAAGGTAGTGTGGCTTAAGCATAACTTTGTGACGTCAATACGCTGGATCGCAGTCACTGATGCCAAGTGCAATCAGTGATGCTGATTCCAGCATCAGAGGTATGTAATTTTGATTTGTAGTGTATATATAATGTCCTGTAGATTTTACAGATACAGACAGATAAAAATAATACAAAAATATATCAGTAGCCGGAAGGCAAATCTGTAGCAAGCAAGAGACGTAGGATTAGGACTAGAGATCAGCAAATCCTACAAGATTGATACGATTCGTATGAAAATTTGGTGGTTGACACGTCTGATTCGAGATCGTAAAGACTCCCAGTCGGATCACCGTCTTTACTTTCAATCCTGATCGAAAAGCTGAACTTCCTACTTCCCTTCTCTGTCATATGTCCTTTTGTGCCTGACGCCTTTAATTTAGGGACTATCCTCAGTGTCTAACTTCTGCGGTCGACTTGGACTACTTCAAGAGGCGAGGTTGCCTTCGGATCTGAATTGGACTCCTATCAGTGAGTGGTCCTGCGATTTTCGATTCTGCGTTAACCTGAGCTTCCTCTCTCCATGCCATGTTTTAATAGCACAGGTACATGTTGGCTCCCGTCTTGATCTTATCTGTGGTCTTCGGACTTTTGGACCACAGTACCGCAATGAGAGCTGTGCTAAATAAAATCATTTGGATTGTATGGTTTGTGAAACTAAGCAGAATCTGCTATTTTCTATTATTGTAAAGCAATGTTTTACGAAGAGAAGCGTCACAACTGATTGTTGTTGTTGTTTTCTCTTCCGAAGCTTACTCATGCTGTTATGTTTCATACTATATTACAAAGCTAGGTTAGTCCATCATATCCTATTCCTTCATCTTAACCGACTAAATACTGGACCCGAAAGGCCAAGAAGGTGTCTGCGCCAGCTTCCCATTGTGGGACAGCATTAAGGCGACGAAGCGAAAGTCATACTAGCTATGACTGATGGGGAGAGACAAAGGTGAGCACCCTCATATAGCCTCTTGGCTGAGTTGCCCGTCAACGACAACAACAACTAATACCGCCATGCATGGATACGTGCCAAAATTCACATGGCTTAACATTTTGTTTCCTGTAAAGTCAAAGCAAAGTATGCCTTACTGCATACCTTCATGCACGAGTTCTTCTTACCAGAGGGTCAAATAGTCATACGCTGAAGAAACGTGTAAATATCGCATAGTTGGGCTGCCGCTTTTTACACAAAAGGCAACCTTTTCATCTGGCTATATCCTCGTTAGGAACCTCGTCCAAATCCAAAGCGTATATTACTACCGTAGTTTGCTTTAAAAGCGTATAATAAAACGTTTATACCAACCGTAGGTTGTATTCATGTTTTTCAACCTTTTCAAAATCTTTTCAAAGGGCTGCAGCCAAGCCAGCTTTGTTTTGCTTGTGCTTCTTACCGCACTACATATGCGTACTCGTGAGCGTAGTCAAGAGACCAGCTACAAAAACTGCTTCATTTAAAAGCGTAGATGCTTTATGAAACCGTATATACGGTAGAAATTATACGGTTGTAACATACGCTTTGAATTTGGACGAGGTTCCTTACCATACCTCTCTCTCCTGCTTTAACGTTTGAATGGGTTGACCGCTTTGGCTAAACTTTTGAATATCAATTGGGGCAGTGAGTGGGGTAAGGCCCTCGCGGAGAGCTCAATACGGTAATATTGCATAAGGTCGAAAATTGAAGTCAACGGAAACCGTCCAACATGGACCCATTTGAAAGCTCTCGTTTCTCTATTTTAACCTAAGAAGGCCTGTTGCGTGCACATTTTGGATATGCTCGTTTTTAAATGAAGGGGACAATTGTTTCCACAGTTTGGTATTTAATATTTTCAGTTTTTTCTTTTGGGAGATTCTATTTGCTTTACATTTTCAATCCCCCAGAAAGCAAGTTTCTCGCTGTGCTGGTACAGCCATGCTGTTATTTGAGGAGACAAAATTTTCTTTTCCTTGTTCTTGGGAAAGGAGAAAATTTCAATAGCACAACTAGAAATTATGCAGCTGTCATTTATAATGATGCAAACCATAAGTAAGCCGAAAATATGTCCACAAAGCATAGGTGAAAAGGACAATTGTTGCCAATAGTTTAGACTAAGCCCAGCGTGAAGCCATTAATCAGATTATGAAATTCAAGAGTCATTTTCTTTTTCTTTTTCTTTTTCCTTATTTAAAGAAAATTTCCCATTTTCTGTCCTTTTATTTCCCTCGAAATAACGGCATGGCTGTATTTTCATTGTTCCCCCTTAAACGTTTAATCCGAAAATGCGGTTTGGAGAATATCGCCATTTAGGCAAACTTTGTTCAGCAACATTTCAGAACACTTCCTAATTAGCAGCAGGTTCAATTGTAACTTATATATGCTCTTACAGGCTTAATATGCTCAGACATAAAATTGTTTCCCAAAACGGCACGGGTTCCTCTGAATGACTCCTGTAGGGATCCTTCCATACCAATCCAGTAACCTAAACGATGCTTTGATAAGTGTTGTAGAAAATATCAAAATTCCAGCTCAACCGCTCGTCCATCGAAATAAAATTCTGTAAATTCATGCATTCTGCATGCTCAATGGCTGAACAATCCCACTTTTAGGGGTCCTCTTGTTTCTGGTTGAGGGCTTCCATGGCCCTATTGCGTCTACCAAAAGATTCTGAGTAAAAACCGTTATAGCGAAATTCCGCGGATGATACATATGAAAAACTTATGAGCTGAATTCCAGGAAAGTTTGAAACCCTTAGATCAGACGGCGTGATTCCTGCCGAGTCAGCCGGCTTTCGTTCAGTCATCGGCGCCTTAGGTTTTGCCAGAAAGTTTCCAACTGTACAAATAAGAACGAATGGAATGACTGAATGAATCTCGAAACAGAATAAAAGATTGCAGACTCGGGAGTGTGCGCGTGTCTCAATTTAACTTAGACGTTTGTCACAGGTGGACAAGGGGGGAGGGGGGAAGGGGGGAGGGAGAAATTCTACGAGTCTACGAGGGGTCGCGAAATTGCTCCCACAAGGGGTAGGAAAATTGGCCCCAACGGGTAACAAAATTGCCCAAAAACTAAGTTTACGACTAAAATTTCCAAAACTTTTCCGGCTACGCCAAAATTTTTCACAAACAATATCTATTCTTTGCTAACAACGTCCGAAAAACGTGTTTTCGCTAAAAAATCACTGTTTTTTGTTAAAAAATGACAGCTCGCTTAAAAATCGCTTTCAAAAGAACCCTTAAGAAACATCGCTCTCACAAGGGGCACCCAAATTTGCTTCCACACGGGTCAGTGAAAGTGGACCTCTCGAAAAAGGTTGACGAAACAGGTATGACGATAACCCTGACCAACTACATGAAAATCACTAAACCGTTTGGTGACGTGGATTAATTTTGCACAAAATAAAAAGAATAGGCAAAGATAATCAGATACAAATCGAAATAAAGGCTCCAAATAATTTGATAAAAAATCAAAAATATTACAAAAAACTTGAGCGCTGGATTTACCCGAGAATTAAATACAGCAGGATATGACAGACCGGAAAGATACGGACACCAACACCCACAATGTAACCAATAACTCAACTGATTCTCTTGGGCACCTTAACTTGTAAAGTTGAAGTATTAACTTATTTCGGCATTAAACAATACGCAAAAGGACGATTTACGTTGAACGTGTGTCAAGATAATACCAATTTTAGATAATTTCATAATAAAGACCTTCAAACATTTTCACACAATCACATCAGATACAAATCGAAATAAAGGCTCCAAATAATTTGATAAAAAATCAAAAATATTACAAAAAACTTGAGCGCTGGATTTACCCGAGATTTAAATACAGCAGGATATGACAGACCGGAAAGATACGGACACCAACACCCACAATGTAACCAATAACTCAACTGATTCTCTTGGGCACCTTAACTTGTAAAGTTGAAGTATTAGCTTATTTCGGCATTAAACAATACGCAAAAGGACGATTTACGTTGAACGTGTGTCAAGATAATACCAATTTTAGATAATTTCATAATAAAGACCTTCAAACATTTTCACACAACCACTAGAGAGCCCTTATGTAATCCATCACTATTTTGGCCTTAATTCTGGGCTGACTACGGAATCTCGCATGGCGCAGCGAATTAGTTTAAGTCCAGGCCTTCCAGCATGCACCGTGCGGATGATTAACTTATCCACACCGTGCACGATACAGAAGATGCAACAAGGCTCTCTGTAGTGTGCACTCAGCTATATATACGCACGCAATTAACATAGGAAAAGGGAAAGTGAGTTGTATAACTGTGTTTCTCAATTCTGAGTTTGACGACTCTGGGTGTATTCTTAAGGCAAATACAGATTGCTATGCGTGGAATTCATCCGACAGCATTTTATATTTCAGTTAGTAGTATACATTCTGTATACTCTATACTGTTCTGTGTGCTCATAGTATATGAGTGTATAATCTAAAAGAGGTTCTTTTGAAGAATCTATTTCAATACCATGCCTCCCACCGGAAATTCCAGCAGCTGTTTCGCCCGCTTAAATTGTCGAAATCATCGTTGGAGCATACGATACCTCTTTGTAGTGAGTTTGAAGGCACGTTGGTAAGTCTTTTATATGGGATATCTATCAAACAGAGTGAGTATGGTGAAGATACATTGTGAAGTTCGAGTCTGCGTATGTTAGTAAAATGTACGAACTGTTGAATAAACGAGTTGACTGACTAGAATTAATAGGATAAGACAAGATCACAGGGTAGCTACGTGGTGTGTGATGTCGAGAAATGCTGACCTTAACCAACTGAAAGAAATGTTTCAAAATAACACAATTTGCTGTTGAAATTCACCAAAGTAACCAACAAGATCCAAACAATAACTTTCAAGAAATAATTTAAATAAACCAAACAAAACTCGATAACCTAAAGCAACTTTACCAAACTTTACCAAATTCACAAAACCCCCAAAAATTCGCCAGCGGAACTCTACGGATACCCCCGACTATATGCCAACTTCCACTCCCTTCCAACTGACTTGTTCAAGCTTGAACTAGTTTCTGAGATTAGCTAATTGACTGATGAATTTAGACAGGACTTGGAAAAATACTGAGCGTTTGTCAAACTTTGTGAAACTCGAACAAATTTATATATTTCTTGTGAGTGCTATCTTCACATAATACCCCCTCTTTTGGCCCCGTGCGGCCTCGGACGGGTTCACACAATTATTGTAATGATAAAATGGAATTACCCACAGTTGACCTACGTACTAGTAAAGATAAAATGATTGTTAGCAACTACGTACAAATAAAATAATGCATATGCATATACCGATGGTAAAACTACTCGGAACTTAATCGAGTCGAGACAATATCAACATTGCAACTACATATCTACTTACATTACATTACGACAACGTACCTAAACTACACACAACACACAACTACTACTACTACTACGTATCACATATCTACTTACATTAATGTTACTACAACGTACCTACATTCATACAGTACATAACTATTACAACACTTAACTACTACAACACTTTACTATAAACAGCTACAGAAAAACTACCTATTGAGGGAACCTAGACTACTACGGGAAAGCGTCAGGGGCCTACCGATGCTCACACGAGGCCTGGAGATGTGTGATGTTATACAAACAAGAACAGCAGAAACCCTTTTTGAAAACCTTTTTTAAATATTGCCGAACAATCACTAGCGTACATATATCCAGTAAATACAGTAAATTATACAAAACGAAACTAGAATAAATTATTAAACTAATTAATAGAAAAACGACCAAAATACACTAGAGCTTAAATGACAATATGTAAACAAGAAAAATTACAGGAAGGAGGGAAAGTGTCCACAGGTGTGCGAAGGAAGGGACAACGCGGTATTCACCCCAGCACCGCATCACGTACCGAAGATTCCAGGAGCCAGCACAACGGCAATCCAGGACCTGGCTGCCACACAGGATGGATCTGGAAAAAGTCAACACTGGACTCTATGCCGAAGCTGGACTGGGCTCCAATCACCAGAAATCCAGGCCAAGCCAGCCGAAACAAACCATAGAGACCCAGGAGCCAAACATCGACAGGCCAGCGATGCGGAATCAGTTCAAACAGGAAGGCACGCACCCGAGCAGGAGGGTCTGCGACGACTGTAGGGCCCCTGTTAGCCACAGGACCGGCCAGTTGGAAAAACAGGAGGCCTTGCAACCTCTCCTGCACAGTCCAAACAAAGTTCCAAGAGAGCCCCACAGAGGCCAGGCCCCCAACTAGACATGGGACACGCGCAGGCAAGAAGCGCGACCAAACCCGCATAGAAAATACAAGAAGGAATAAAAATACAAAAGTCATGGCCAAAGAGATGGCAATACCAGAGAAAAGTTACAAACCGGGAAAGCCCGGAGCAATAGAATAGCACCCGAATAGCACCAGATTATGATATCCAACCTGCGCAAGCAGCCAGGTCTCCCATCAAAAGTCCAGCGGCCAGCATCACAGAATCAGCAGGTCCTACTACAACAGCCAGACCGCAACCACCAACCCGACAGCCAGCACAGACACCATTCACCCTGGGGGCACACCTGCGCACCAAGCAAGGGAGGTCGGCACCGGACAATGACAATGATTAGACAACAGAGAAATCTAGAACACAAAAACAAAAAATTAAGGCCAGAAAATACAGCACAAAATGGAATCTTATTAGTAAAATGGCAGAAAATTATGCAAAACAAGAATAAGCACAACATATTATAGACGACACATTTACAGCCCCACCTAAGATTTGGGAAGCTCCAGACCAGAGTGTCGACACGCCCCAGCCTATGGAGGTGCCGGCACAAAGGCCTGTGCTAAATCAAAGTAACACTCAAGGCTACTCGAAACGGAATCCAAAAAGAAAAAGAATGATACCGAGCGTGCGGCCCTCCCACCCGGCATACGGAGGTAGCAACGGCCCGCAAGGCACCACTCCAAAAAGAGGGTGAAAAAGGTAAGAAACCCAAAAATAAAAAAAGGTAAAATATGAAAATGCTTCACTGATTTATTTAATTTGATATGATTTTGCAATTACCGCAGGGTTGACCTTTAAAGCGTGGAAGGGTTGCAACCTCTCGGAGTTACAAGTGCCAAACCCGGAAAGACAGAAAACTAATTAGGATCATCATAAAGAGTGTCAAGCTTAAGGTGTTTTAGCAACAGCACGGTTGGAGTAAACTGTCACTAATTCAAAAGGCAACAATGACTGAAAAAAAAACTTAATTGCGAAAGTGAGAACTTTTCACCCTTCACAGAGGCTGCAGCCCCTGCTGGTGCTGGGGTAGCAAGTAAAATTTGTTTCTAAATTTCGAAAAAAATTATATCTAAAAAGTTCCAAACAATTTACAAAATACGGTTAAAATGTATTAAAAATTGAAAAATCTAACGGAATTTAAGCACCGAGAATAGCAGTCAATCCATTTGAAGTCTAGAAATTTCAAAAATCAAGTATATACGTTTATACGTATATACGTATATACTAAAGAAAGAATAAACAGAAAAATACCACCTTGAAGGTCATCCAAGAAAGAACCCATCAGGACAGAAAGCTGCAGGCAATTAGCCCAAAATACAGGAGTATACAGCCCAAGGCGGTTGGGCAAAAATACCGACATGGCCCAAATCAGCTAAACACAAAATAAAAGGTGCAATACATCAAAAGTGAGAAAAACACAAAAACGTGAAAGTGAAAGGTGAAAGTGACTTCGCCAAAATCAGTCGAAATTTGTATCCAGAAGTTCCAAAAAAAGGAAGTACAAGAATAAATACGGATTTCAAAAAGGTAAGTAAGTAAAAAGTGGATTTAAAAAAAGTGCGAGGTAACAAACTTTAACTTCGGTACAGCTGAACAAGGTGAATAATTGATCAACTAAGAATGAACTGAATGGAGTAGATTAAAATAGTCTGGATAGAATTTATTCCAGATGAGATAGTCGTAACCAATCTGTGCTGTTGTACTTTTCTGTACAACAGAACACTTTTGGGGTCACTTTTTAAACTTGTGCCGAGTTCGGCACAGGTGAACATTGGGTGAACATTGCCAAATCTGAAACATGACTGGACTGTTTTTGTTCCCGTTTTGATTTTTGGATTACGTATGGATAAAACTTCCTTTACACATTGTTGTAGACTCCTCCGATCAGTTTCATTTTTGGCTGTGCCGACCTCGGCACAGAATTTCAAAATTTTGTACCTATTAAAATAAATTAACATGAGAGTTCAAGAATGATCGAAAAATGAGAAGGTGAACACCTTTTAGGTGCAAAGCTATGAAATTTGCTGTGAAAAAGGAAAATGAAAAGTAGGTGAATGAAAGAACCTAAAATAAAGATAAAAAGTAAAAATTAATGACGCTAAAACAAGAATCTTTGCAACAACACGAAAATTTCGGTGAAACACAGGTGGGGCGTACAAGCAAAAGTACAAGAAAACACAAAAGCAAAACAAAAATACTGCAAAGAAAGTAGATTCGGGTTGAAATTTTTGGCAAATTTGTGAAACACCATCATACATGTGTAAATCTCGTGAAAAATCCAACAAATTTTGTGCAGTCAAGAAAGATTTTAAGCCGGTTTGGCAAGGAATCGCGAGGGTAGGGGCTTCCACCCCCTCTTTTGGGCGGGATTCCGGTCTTGGAGAACCAATAACTTCGGAGAGATTTTCTGCTGTAGCTCGTAGATCGTTCAAGTTATAGGGGTCCACCCCCTCTTTTAAAGGAGCGGTCTCTGCTTGACACCCACTTTTACAAGTCAAGACAGGGGCGCCTTCAAGGGAGGACTCGGACAAATGTGTGTTGCAAGCTGAAAAAATCTGAGGGGAGGACGCCCGCATTTTTTCATGAACAGGCCCAATTTGAATCAAGTGCACTTTTGGGGCCATCGGTGTCGGAACAGCTGATGGCATTTGAACAGCTGATGGAAGTGCAGCCGCTGCCGGGCACCTAAAATTGCAGTTGGTAGCTGGGGCAACCGGTTTGGCCCCCACTGCGACAGGCGCCGCCACAAGACATGGAGGCGACTGTAGCAGTGGACAAATACCGCCACTGCTGATACCGCCACTGAGGCTGATATTGCTGCTGGTAGTAGGGATAGGTCGGAACCGGCTGCGTCTGTACTGGGGGAAAGCAATATGCTGAATAGGGAGGGTGAAATGGGTAAAACCCCACCATATTGAATTTGAGCCTCACAAGCTTGGGTATAATTTAAAGTGGCCCTTGAACGATTTTTATCCCAGCATCGATCAGAGTGGTGACCCCGTTTATTGCAATATCGACAGGTAGGAGAACCCTTTTCTTTTTCGTCCTCCCATTCCTTCCACTCCTGCTGCAATTTTGACTCAAACCAGTTTCTCAACTCCCGTAGCTCCAGCCGCGTCACAGGTGTCGAATCAAGGGGGGCCATCCCCTCTTTTGGAGATTTTTGAGCTTCCACATGAGCATAGGCTTGAAAATCAGAAAAACCCGTTCTGGAATTACGAGATTCTAATTTATCAAGGATACATAAAATTTCATTCAATGTTGGTTCTCCCTTTCCGAAACTTGAGGCCAAAGCTGACGCATATTCTGAACGAATTCCATCAAATAGTTGTTGCACGCAGTGCCTGTCCCGGTCCACCTCAGACGGCCAAATTTCCAAAGCTTGCAACTGCAGCTCCGACACATATTGACGCGCTGATTCTCCAGGCTGCTGAACCCGCTGGATGAACCGGTGGAATTTTTTAAAAAGAGAAATTTTGGGTTTATGGAATTGTGCTTACATCAGACGAATAAAATTATCAAACGATTCTACAACACCAGGACCAATTCTAGAAGCAAATATAAGCGCCTTTCCCGATAGTTTGCTAAACATCAAACGGGCCCACTGATCTTTAGGAATTCGGTGAATCGTAGCAGCCGACACAAATTGGGGCAACCAGTCGTCGAAATATTCCAAAGCCGGTTCAAAACTGGGAATATCTTGCAAAATCGCCATATGCGTACGATAAAGTTGGGCACTATTCTTACTGACAGAAATATCGGCAGCATACGTGGTAGGAGGGGTTGCAGCCTGCTGTTGCCCTCCTTGTTGCAGCGGAAAAAACCCATAATTTTGAGGCGTGTCCTGAGCAACATCCGGGTATATTGGAGCCAACAGCTGTTGGGACTGTTGATAAAAAGACTGGGCGTGATCATAAACTGGACAATAACCCGATTGGCAGCAATATTCAGCTTCAGAAGAATAACCTGGCTGTACGTACGTATACCGTTGATTCCGGCCATAATAATAATTTGGATCAAAATAGACCTGTCCAGCAGCGTGGGGAGGCGACGCCATATGTGCCAGAGCATTCAACTGAAAATGTGATTGTGAAGACCGCGCATCAGGCACTGCGTGATTAGGCTCACAAGGATTTTGACCCAAATTTTGGCCAGGTGGAGGCGGATTTTGACATGGGGGCGGACCCCCCGAATTCGGAATCTGAGGGCTAGTTGACGCAGCCGAAATTACAGTAGCATGTCCAGAACCGTAAAAATTTTGATAATTAGGACTTATGGGTGCCCCCTGATCATTCGACACCTGAGGGAACGACGGGCCGGCCACAGCAGAAAAAACTGTTTGGGACACAGCAGGTGTTGAAAGTGATTTGGGGGAGAAATCTAACGTATAAGCTCCCAAACTTTCAAAACGATTTTCAATAAGGGGCTCCTGGTCTTTTGTGTCGTCACAGGACATATTTATAATACAAAACTGATTCTGACGACGACCCCAAGGCTTTCCCCCCGAAAAATTTGGACCCGGGTTTGGGGGAGGTAGGGGTGGATTCTGAGGTTGGGGGAGGGATGGTTGGAGTTGGGGGTTTTCTTTTGGGAGGACACACCCTCCACTCTGTACCTGCGTACCTCCCCCCATCATTGGCAGTAAAATACTTGATTCAACATTTCAGCATAATGGGTCTCGAAAAATTTGGCCCATAGAGTAATTTGAGGGGAGGGGGAGATGCCCCCATCATCTAGCCCGCTGGGGGTTTTCAGGATTTTTCTCCAATCCATAATTAGTGCTTAGTCGCAACAATTTTTGTAAAAGACTAAAGCAAAAATCAAACCTTAGTGAAAACTGTAATTTAAGACTGAAATTTTGGTCAAGGTCACCATTTCTCGACATCTACCACATGACACGGTCGCCACATGTGAAGTTCGAGTCTGCGTATGTTAGTAAAATGTACGAACTGTTGAATAAACGAGTTGACTGACTAGAATTAATACGATAAGACAAGATCACAGGGTAGCTACGTGGTGTGTGATGTCGAGAAATGCTGACCTTAACCAACTGAAAGAAATGTTTCAAAATAACACAATTTACTGTTGAAATTCACCAAAGTAACCAACAAGATCCAAACAATAACTTTCAAGAAATAATTCAAATAAACCAAACAAAACTCGATAACCTAAAGCAACTTTACCAAACTTTACCAAATTCACAGAACCCCCAAAAATTCGCCAGCGGAACTCACGGATACCCCCGACTATGTGCCAACTTCCACTCCCTTCCAACTGACTTGTTCAAGCTTGAACTAGTTTCTGAGATTAGCTAATTGACTGATGGATTTAGACAGGACTTGGAAAAATACTGAGCGTTTGTCAAACTTTGTGAAACTCGAACAAATTTATATATTTCTTGTGAGTGCTATCTTCACAACATATACATAAGTCGGAATGTGAAAGGCAATGTGTATGTTCACGGTGTTGTGAGACTTTTCTTTGCTCAGGACACATATCTCATATCGTCGCACACGGCGTCCAAAGGGACAGATATTTGCGTGTACAAATTCTAACTGTTTATGTAAATTAAACTTAAGAACATTTTAAGCATCAGAATTGAATGTCTTCATTAATATATATTCACAAACTTCTTCTTCTTCTTCTTCATCTTCAAAAACTCTTCTAAGTTCGCTTATAACGGATTTTGGCATTTTTGATGAATCGAATAAGAAAAAACTATTTTGCGCAGGCAGAATGCCTTACGCCTTGCCATGGGGATCTGTGTTCACAGCGAATTTTAGCCTCCAGAATTGCACCAGAGCTAAATCCTTCTGGATCATAATTTTCTAAAGTTCGGACAGTTCTACAGATTTGTGCTAGGTTGTTTACACTTCAAACGTTGACTTAACAGCAAATCTGATGCTGTGTATGTATTGGCCAATATACCATCTCTTATTTTGGCGGGGTGTAAATATTTTTGCTGAAGCAAACAGCTGGGGAGATTTTTAAGGTGGATGTCACAGTAACCTGCGTGTCGGACAAGTTTTCGGGTGTATTGTGACAGACATACTTGGAGCTTAATATGAAATAACGAGCAACTTGGTCACGTGCAAGCCAAGTCTTTGTACGTTCGTACGAAATAGAACAGGAAGTGGGAAGGAACAAAGTTTTATTACTGTGTGGAAATTTCCTTGTTTGAAAACTATAGGAACTTCAGAAATAATATGCAAATTAGAAATTCCGAATTTTCGTAATATGCAAATTAGTTTAGCCAATATCTAGGGAATTTTCTTCATTTTCGGTCACTTACTTTGGACCAAATTGAAACCGAAAATTGGAGAAGGCTCAGGATTAATAGGTTAGTGGTTGGCTGGAAGGGTTGGGGGATTGTTTAATTTGAAATTGGTTGTGCACGGTTAAATTTTGTATTTTGTTTGTATAAAATTGTATTTTCTGTGAACGAAACTCTGTTCGAAAATCTCAACTTCAAAATCACAAAGTCAACACGAACCTATGCAATCTCTTTACTTTTCAACTACATTCTAATAACTGCTTTAAAGCAGGGAGTGAATAAGTTCAAACATCTTCAAATTTGTCTCAAGCTACATTCTTGTAAGCCGAAGTCGACTGTAAGCATCCGAGAACCTGGTCGAATTCCCGATTTTGGCGGCAATAGCATAAAATTGTTTATAGCAATTTCTTTGATGGAACATCTACTCTACATACAGAGGGTGACATATTAGACAACATAGACAACGTGACATTAGTAGGCGTATCCCCAACGGTTGCAAAGCAATACTAACTTAAACTTGACTAACCATCCAAAATTTTGAATCTTTTTGAAACCAGACCGAATAATTTCATTTTGGCGCAATTCTGGAAGCTAAGCTTTTGTGTGAAAATAGACCCACTTTGTCTACAAAAATGTGTAAATATGAAGGATTTTTTGCGCAAATTAGATTGCCTTTCTAAACATGAAAAAAATTGCAAGAAATCAAAAGTTTAGGATTTAGAAGATGTCCATAATACACACAATATTTACATCGCATTATTTACATAGCTTTAATAATTCTGAATAAATTTGCTTCTTGGCACAATTTCGTATTTGCCATCAGTTTCAGGTTATTTTCGAAAAGCTAAAATTTCAACGATTGATGGGGTTGTTCAATTCTCTCTAGTTTACGAAAAGGTCTTCTTTGAGTAAGAAAAGCGGTCCTGCAGGAAGGAACTCATTTTTATCAAGAGTGCCTAATTGCACCATCTAATAGTTTGAAGAAGTAGAATTCTTAATTGATAATATTAAGAAGAAGAGCAAGCCACTAGAGGGCTTCTCTTCATTGCATTGCGTAACGGTGCTCCGCCCACAATGTTCCCCCGTTGGGGGGGTCGACCAAATCGACATCGCATGCCCACCTTCGTTTGGTGTTGGGGGGTACCCAAAAAGAGGTCCCCGTTCGGTGGAGGGGGGGGGGTAGAGCAGAGGATTACGGTTGTTTTTGTTCTATTCTAAAATGGGTCCCCGTTTGTGGGGGGGTCGCTGAAAGAGGTCCCCGTTGGGGGGGGGGTCGCCTACAGCCAATCAGCCAATCAGAATGAGCAAAACTTAGCCTGCTTGAGCGTCCCCTCAAACGGGGACCACTTTTGGCAAACCCCCCCACCAAACGGAGGTGAGGTGTACCTGTCGACCCCCCCCAAACGGAGGAACATTATTGTGGTCGGAGCACCGTTACGCAAAGCCAAGAAGAGGAGCCCTCTAGTGGCTTACTCTTCTTCTAATATATAGGAGAAAATCGTGGACTCTTGTCATTATGCTTTCAGTGGCTTATTACATGAGTCAGGTTACTTCCTGTCAGTGCAAAAGCTACAAAACGCACTGGTAAGGCAGTTGATTCGGTGCCCAACAGAATAATAAAGCTATCTGTCATGCTTCCATTTACGATGGAAACAATCTCAAAGTTAGATTTGTGTGGTTGGCTCTGAAAATATGTTAATTACTGCAATTTGATCCAAATTTGCCGTTTTGCTAAACCAATCAATGTTTCGTGGGCATTGTGGATTATAGGAACCACCTAGTACAATTTTGACTACTCACATTGTTTATATGCTTACAAAAACGAATTGAAATCCAACAGACTTTGGCAACCGCATTGTAGTTACCCTCCCCCAGGCGCTGTATTAACCGATTTTCACACTGTCTTTGATTTCTTTCCATGACACATACGCCTCAGAAAAAATAGTCCCTGCGGAAGGTTTAGCCAACATGACGGTTTGTCACTAGTGAACCTATCGATGCTAAACTAAACATTGTGTGAGAGAATTTCGAAATATACATTTCTTTTTGCTTTGAAAGCTTTTGTAGCCTTAGAGTCATTTGAACACAACGATCAAAGATCCAACGAAGCAAATTTCACAGAAGAATAATCCGCTGACGTTTAAGCTCTTCAAGCAAACCTGTGACGTTTCCGCTGCGACATCAGCTAGATGTTTCTTGTATCACATATGCTCATATTCTTTGCAGCATTTTTGTGCAGTGCTGCCTATACTAATAACCGTAGAACAGGTATGCTGGAAACTTCAAAACTACAGATATCTATTTATTTATCCATTCGTTTGACCTCAATTTCATTTTTTATTTCTGAATAACAGGAGTAGTAGTAGTAGGGGCATTTCGACCCTGACTTCGGGAGTCTGAAAGTTTCTCGCAATGTCTGTGGGCGCGTCCCCCCTTGGGAATCCGTCAAGGTCATTTTAAATAAATTGTCCCCTGGGGTTTCGAGCTTTAAATTCTTGCTTCCACCGCCTGTCGTCCCTGGAGGCTCGGTCGTTTTCAAACTTTTAGGTCGATTGGGGGTTTTTCAAGGTAATTTTTTACTAACCTATTCTTTTCTCCGTCCCTCTGTGTTCTTCCTTCGGGGCTTGGGACCCGGCGTCGGCCCATTATCGGACTCCTACCTACCTAAGCTAATCTGCCTGCCTAAAATCTACCTTCTTATGCTCACCTACTTCCTGCGTACCTAACCACTTACATACCTATACTCACCTACGTACCTATCTAACCTAATCCTATCCTAACTACTTAACTGATCTACCTACCTAAAGTGGGGTCCATCACCAACTATCGTATTCTCGCGCTTAAGAGAACATGTTCTCTTAAGTGAAATACGGGCAAAATTACCATATGTTGAAACTTAAGACAAGGCATGAAAGGACAGGGTTGGACTATAAAATATAAGGAAGCCGTATGCTCGGAGTAAAGTAGGAGTGACCCATTTCAAACTTTGGCGGGTTGAGTGCAGAGTTAAGAAAATTTAAATCAATTTATACCAATTTATGCAAACGGTCAACGTAAATGGAAAGCCAAGCAACTAGCTAACTCAAACATCTATATAAAGGGATGAATTCCTGGTAGAGCGTCAGTTTGACTTCTTTTGTCATCGTGAGTGGTCGGCTTTCAAGAGCTGTAGAGTACAATACACGATTTTCAAATAAGGTGAAAGACAAATATAATAAAGGTAAATAAGGTCTAAGGAAAAAGTGAAATGGAAGACTTAACCTGTGAAATTTGGGGGAAACCTTTTAGAAGAAAATACACACTCAACAGACATGTCAAGGAGAGGCCCGAGGGAGCGAAGTCGACTTGCGAAAAATGTGGCAAGAATAACACTCGAGACACAAGGGTTGTGCATACTTGTAAGCCGCCAGCTCCCTCCAATCAACCAGTGCCCCCTCAGGAAGAGTATCCCTGCACACGTTGTACTAGTAAATTTAAAACTAGGAAGGGATTAGATGGCCAGATTCGCTGTCATGAAGGTTTCGATAAACTACTTATGCAAAGAATGTGCCAGCGGTTGCTGCTACCTAAGGAAGATCCGACTGAACCACCTGCAGACTTTTTGGAGACACTACCTGAGCCGATTAGAAATGTCTACATTCGAAATTGGGACCACATTAGGACAAAGTGTGAACTGGGGTAGCATATCTATTCAACTTACAACTTTCGTTTGGAAGACGCTAAGAAATCTAACCTCAAGAAGCTCCTCTACACACAGTTTTCAATGCTCAGTGCTACTCTATCAAAATTAATTTCTCGTTTGGTTTCATTCTTCAAAATGTTTTGGAAATGTATTGGATTTCTACTATCTTTCAAATAATAATCACTATCTAGAAAAACCTAAGTTTATTGACAGTAGGGAAGACTGGGATGAGCATAATTTAGAGTCTGACAGGAAAGGATTGTCTAGAGTGGGTCCCGCTGCAGAGTCCTACCACAAAATAGATGGTTGCAGGGGTTACCAGGATTTGTTTCTTTGTATATAGATTGACTGGGTATACTATGCACTGGAAAAATTATAAAACTACAAAAACATTACCGTATTCTCGCGCTTAAGGGAACACCCACTTAAGAGAACATGTTCTCTTAAGGTGGTGATTCCTTTTGGGCACAAATTGTTGGTTGGCGGCGCAAATCAGGATGAAATTTGGCGAAACTTTCCAAAATACATTCTTTTAGCGTTCTAACACCCTCCGCGCAATCCCGGTTCAAAAATTCGAGATTTCCGATCAGGGCGGTTTTTCCCAATTTCTGAAAGTTTGGCAGCAGCTATACAGTCATGACTATATTCATTTGAAAGATCTCGTTGAGCTTCACATTTTTGCTTTTTAAAGCAACTTTCTAGCTTTTCTCTATCGTGCGCTATAGCCGATTTTCTTGTTTTGGAGTCGAAAACTTGTCGTTTTTGCAAAAATCAAATAATCCATCATTTCTTGAACTACACAAGCCGGTACATCAAACTAAGGGCGTCGATCTGAAGGTCTCACAGGGGCAAATTATCCGATGGATGATCGTCTTCCATCAGCTATCCCGTAGGCTGCTACCATGAAAAATGTAGTTTTTGCAAAAACCGACCAATTTTTTTCCAAAGATTGTGGAGCATTCACCATGCAAGTTGGAGGGCTGCTACTTAACAAATGAGTTCTGCACAAATATACCCAGGGACGATTTTTTAGTTGCCCCGATTGCTGCTTTCTAGCTAAAGTAATCGCTTGACAAGTTTGGAAAAAGTAGGCAAAATGCAGGTTACGCACACATTTCAGCTTATTTCTCTATAACGAAGAGCGATTTCACAATAAATAAAAAATCGTCCACAGCTATTTGATGGTGTTATCGAATGATATAACTGATAAACCACGACTGATTTGAATTTTTGGAAATTTCGGAGTTTGGGGAAGACCTGTCAATCAGAGTGTGTGACGTGCAGGAGGCGGAGCTTGCGGCCTCCTTTCATGTAGTGCGTTTCTCGCGTGTGTGTGTTATCATACGTCACTTCTCTGTTACGTATGATCTCAGCTCTCGGGGTGAAGTAGGCTCCCAAACATCCCACACTTGGACGCATTAACCCCACTTAGTTTCCTGGGGAGATAAGTACCCGATTTTGGTTCCTTTTCGTAAACAGACCCATAAATTTCCAAGAGTACATTTTCTTTTCAATTTCATATTTTCAAAGTCATGGAATCTCCGCAAATACAGTTCAACTAACAACTTCAAAACCCAGTGAACCGCAGAAATGGAGACAATTCAGACGGCACAAAATGAGCAAGCAACAGACAACAGATGAAAATGGTCCTAAAACAAGTACCAATACACTAGCTAATACAGAAAATTAGTGATATTAGCTATCAAAACAAACCAACATTTTAAAAAGTCAAAACGGATCAGAATAACCAAATGCGGAATCAGTTAACAAATACAGAATCAAATAACAAAAATGAATGTCGAGACAAAAGTACAGTACCAATTAAAAATACCAGTCTGTAACAGACTACAATCAATAGAAAGTTCAATTCTCAGTTCAACGTATCAATTCCCCATGCCATATTCGAAGCTAACATTCCAAATTTTCTATCCTCCACACTCTCCACCGCAAAAAATGTGATAGGTTTTTACTAGGGGGGGGGGAAGTATAGCGAAACAAAACAGTCAATTAGTGCATCGATCAGTCGCAATAGGTATTACAGATATAGTACACTTAAAGCTCCAACCTAGACAACTCAACTGTACAAATGATCATACAACTATACAGACAACAATATTTTAGTTCATCAAATCTTCTTGTCAGCAGCAGTGGTGATGGAAGTAGTGAGTAACGTCAGTGATGAGGCTGGTTTGCTCAGTGCAGCAGGGGATGGGACAGTGATTTCTGTGGGAGATAGCCGGAGAGGGACCTGCGACGGCTAGAGCTCCAGGGGTTGAGGACGGGGGAGATGACCGGAGAGGGACCTACGACGGTCAGAGCTCCAGGCTGCAGTCGGTGACAGCGGTTGCGGCCGGTAACAGTTCACATCGGCCAAGGAA
Source organism: Trissonchulus latispiculum (assembly GCA_030248195.1). Taxonomy (NCBI): domain Eukaryota; kingdom Metazoa; phylum Nematoda; class Enoplea; order Enoplida; family Ironidae; genus Trissonchulus; species Trissonchulus latispiculum. The sequence continues at coordinate 32,977 of JASAND010016407.1, read as the reverse complement.
GGAGTGGGTGCAAGCTTGCCACCCTGGGGACACGAGATTCCAGTTGGACTGGCCGGCGGGTAGGAGTCCGCGCCGGGCCTGACGATTTCTGATGAGACGGTGCTGGTGGGGGTGAGGGGTAATCACCGTGGCGTTAGGTGTGCCATCGGTCAGGGAAGTCGGCGGATGCCAACGTGGGGCGCCACAGGGGGAAGTTCTGGCAATAGACGGTTCTGGCGGGGAGAGATGAGATCAGGATTTGAAAGATGTGAAGAAAAGTGTCCTGTGAGGTTCAGGACCGGTGACCGTAGTGTGCTGAATCGAACCACGGACCTTCCGAATCAGCAGAAAGGGGATCAAACCACGGACCAACTGAAACGACCAGTCACTGGACCAAAAACAGAAAAGCCATTGCTGAGCAAACAGCCTAGAAATAGAACCGTGTACGGAATAAGTTATGGTATAGAAAAACAAGGACAATTAGTATGTATATCACGAGTTATCCTGTCGTATGTACTAGGGTTCATTATCATGAGACAACTTTTCGATTCAAAGCGATTCTATGCTAATAGCAATGTTCTAGATCATTCATCAATCGAGCAGCGACCGTTCCTTTTAAAAAGTGTTCGATTGTAACGTTATGATCACACGAAGGTATCAAGAAACGCTGATCATGAAAATAATGTAGATTTGGTTAGCTGCTAGTAAGACTCTTCTAGACTCTCAGTGCCACGAGTAAAACAGTAAACAGTAAGGTTGGTAATGTTAAACACAAAAGGTTAGACTCAGTAGTTAGTGATCCGGTTAGTATCGGTAATCAGGAGCCAGGACTAAATCAATCAAATCAATCGATTCCACCAAAAAGACACTGGAAAGCTGTAATATGCACAGACAAGCACGGGAACAAGAAGAACAGCTACAATTCAATTTTATTCGTGTAACTAAATAATTATCTCTTTTTTCTGGTCTTCCTGTATCGATTTCCTAATTCATCCTCTAGGGTGCGTTCTTTCTACTTCCGGTGTTAATTTCAACAATAATACCAGGTATTGCAGAACGAGCGATAGTAAAAATCTATATAACAGTAAATAGAATTACAGTGCAAACAGTGTCGTGTCTCGTATGGTGCGTGGTGTGACAGCAAACTCGGAGGGAACGGGGAATCTCAGGTCCGGTGTAAACTAACCGTATCAGCAAAGGGGTAGGGGACCACTATCGGAGGCTGTCAGACCAGGCAGAAACATACAACTGAAACAGAAACTTATTGGTAAACAGCATACACAGACAATAGCTGAATCCTAACATGCGGTGCGTTCAAGTGTCTATTCCTTCTAGCCTGCCTTCACGTACAACTTTTGACGAAATTAGTGATCAATGAACAGTTTTCTAAAAAGTGTTCTTTCTGCAAATAGCTTCCAGCGAATCTTATATTTTTCGTGAAAATGTACATTCAGCCATTGTTCAACAGAAACTTAGAATTGGTGAGAAGACAGATTGGCAGGCATAAGAGGGTGCGAGCGTTGCAGGGCATTCAACAAGAAAGAAATCAAAGGGGGCAGCTGGCGGTCAAAAGGCATGCGACCGGAAGCGCCCCAACTAGGATGCTCGTAAAGAACTAAAACACATTTATCACCACACAAACGGTTGGGACAACGAAAAACGGAGGGAAGAGGGGGGAGAAGCGCATGCACAGCTTCTCGCAAGCGGGCCTTAGCGGGAAACTTCTCAAACTGAAGGGTGAGGGGAGCGGGGAGGAACTGAAAGGGAACACAATAAAAAGACAGCTTGAACTTCCAAAAACACATAAGACACAGAACCGTGCTCATAGGAATTACCTCCGGCCCCAGGATGGAAATGGGCCGCCGGGGAATGTAGACCTCGGTGTGGGCCGGGGACGTGTAGACCCAATCATCGTAGTGGGATTGGCGCAGCTCAGGGGGCAAGGTCACTCGCTCCCGCTCCGGTCCTCTGGAGGGGGCGTCCATGGTCTCCGCGGCGGTGGTCGGCGGACTGTAGTGGCTCTGCCAGATGCGAACCACGGGCTGAACAGGCTGCGGGGGAAGGGACGGAGAGGTGCAGATGGCGGAATCCACCGACATCACATCATCATCCGGGTCAAGTTCAATCACATCCGACGAGACATCACTGAAGTCGGACTGGTTATCATACTGGTCCATCCAGATGTAGAAGTAGTTGTTGAGCCGGTTCTGGGACATGGTTCTGAAACATACATACCACTATGAAGTAACTCGAATTGCAAGCTGAAATGGCACAAAATATGACAAGGCAAAGGGACAGGACAAAACTAAAAGTTAGAACTAAACTAAATTCGCTCTGGTTGTAAACTAAAGAATTGCTGATCATACTGAACTTAAATGAGGCGATAAGCACACTGCACTCCAGGAAAACTTAAAATGTTAGGATAGTAATCTGTGCTATCCCCCACCATACGCATGCGAAAATCATAAAGGTCAGACGGTAAGTATTCGGACAATTGGACAACGACTTCGCGCAACGCACGCACAGTATTATTGGACAGTGCCCTAAACTCCAGGCCAAGGGGCCAACCACTCAGTTGTTGCAACAAAATCACACTTACAGCTTGACAATTAATATTGGGACAACGACACATACCACCACCATACGACGACACAGACGAACGACAGTACTGTTTGGCAGGTAAACGGGATTTGCGAACTTCATCACTTACTGGATAAACAGTTGTCGGCACTCCGTAGTAACTTAAGCCGAATCTCCAAAAACATACCGTACATATCAGCGTAGCAACTTGCGCAACCTGTGGGCTAGTCAAATGTATTCGCTTATTCGACTCAAACATGTCGTACTTTTCAGGATCAGTAAAAATGTCAACAGTTCCGCGCAGCATCTTTAAACCCTCAGGTAAACAGTCGTAGTCTCGATACGGACCTCGCATCTCAAGCGGACAGTATAAGGTAAGTGGCGCGGGCGGTGTATCATCAGTGGGATCACGATCAGGCGCAGGAGCGCAACGGGCGGGGGCTCTAGGAGCCATGGCTGGTTAGACACAAAACCTGAAGTCAAAAATCGGTCACATTCGCATAGTTACAATTAAGCCCTAATCCAGGCGGTTTGTATCTCTCTATATGTAACATTTACGTCTTGTTTGAGTATATCTCTATCATCATTCTAATCTCCGAGGATTTATCTAGGTAATACTAGCATTCAACAGAGGTATCAGTCACCATTCGGTTAGATTACTCAGCTAATCAGACAATACACAATAATATAATAAGAGAACGTTTTTAGAAAGGTTTTCAGATATTTTTGGATTTTCTGAATTTTATATTACTTTTTATAGTAGGTTTTCATGCTTTTGTCAAATAGAAATCTTATTTACAATAGGACAACTGTACAAAATAAGCAGCAAGTTCGAACAACAGGTTAGTGACAGCTTCTTTTGACCGTCGACTTATTTTTGGTTATTTTTTAACTAACATTTTGTAACATGTTTTTGTTAAGGTTGTAAACCTTGGATTTTCTGCGCAGCACTTGTTCAGAAGCTGTGAATCCCGGAAGCTGCAACCGGAGCTTCTAGTGGGCATCATGGCCCAGAAGGGTTGACCGACGACCGGATAATTTTGAGTCTACATCAGTAAGGATGGATTGACTGAGTAGAGTAATGAAAAGGTAAAGAATGCGTAATAGCAATTAGTCGTCAAAGTTTAACGGTCAACTCCTTACCCGCATGTCAGTTTAGGGTGCGAAGCACCATACAAAGTTACTACATACAGTGCACTTAACAGGGTATAAGTTATCTTAACTGTACAGACTAAATCATTGGAATAGCTATATTACAGGAGCTATAATACAAATCACAGTATTGTTTAGCGTCCAAGACTATTTCCCAGACGGACCTGAGTGTTGTTCGTCCGAAGATTCGTTAGAACGTTGAAATCTCCGAAACGGGTTTCTAAAAATGGCATTAGGCCCTGAGAAAAGTGGACTTTCAGAAAACATACGTTCAAGGTCAGGTTGCGCTTTTAAGGCGTTCTGTTTAGCTGTAGCTTCAGTAGGCGAAGAAGAGTTAGAGGAACTCGTAACTAATTCGAGCACGCTTAATTTTGGCGCCTTGCCAGTGGGCCAACTCCCGTGGGGAGGCTCACGAACGGATAAAACTACCATGAAGTGATCACTATTAACGTTATAGATGTAAAGAGAATTTTGTTCCATTTGGACCTGTTTTCCTAAAAGGGCAGTGGGGGGGAAGAGTTGCCAAGCCCAAAGTTTGCCGTATTTAGAGTAAGACATGATGGTAGTTTTTAGCCAAGCAGCAGTTAGAAAAATTTCATCATCAGTTGCAAATCTGGCAGCCTTGGTTAATCTCTCCTTTACCTCATTAATTTTTGGGTACAGGGCTTGAAAACGCCGTTTGTGTTCGTTAGATTCCAAAAATTCAAGAAGTCCCCGTTTAATATCTCTCCAGGAGTCTTCCAAACCAGTAATAGCTAAAGATAAAGCCCTATAATAACAATTCCCATCACCTAATACGTCTATTACTTCATAAGGTTCATACAGTGGCATATGACGTAGCATTCCGGGTAGTTCGTGCCTGATTTTAAGGCCATAAGTCCGTGCAATGCGTTTTTGCCATTCTCCGTCGATGGGGTCAAAGAAGTTTCGTCGTTGGTATAACTCTGGATCAGCTTCTTGCGAAAGAGGCTCATCTCCTAAGAAAACGAGTGCGCTGTCAGAGTCTGATTCGGCGTCTGGGTATTTAATGTGCAAGGGAGGTAAGCCCTTCTGTTGTTTCGGTGATAGTGGTGGGCGCTCTACTTTAGGTTCCGGTGGCGGTTCCGGAGTACGGTGTTTCTCTGCCAGTCTGGCAGAAGATCTCCTCCGAGCGGGTTCCGGTTTGGGGGGTTTAACATTTTCTAGGTCAATGGGCGTTTTAGATCGTGCGGGAACAGTTGGCTTGGGTTTCTCCTTTTCCGTCTGTAAATGTTTATTTTCTCGTTTTTGACGTTGCACAGGGTGGTCGATTGGGGAGTCTTTCTTCGGGACAGACTGTCCTGAGTCGGGGAGTTTAGAAATTTCACATTCAGAATGATCGGATGTGTCAGTGGAATCCTCTTCGTGTTGATGGACAGGTGCCGTAATGACGCGTGGCTCAACGCACGGTACCATGTTGTTAAACTGTACCTTAATTCGTTTGGCACGTCGGTTGCCAGCAGGGTACACCTCAGCAACACAACCGAAAATCTTGTCAATCCGGTAAGGTCCTACACGCTTGTCTAACAGCTTATACACCTGATCTTTCTTAGCTACATTGGAGGCCTTAATCATAACCAGATCCCCTACACGGAAGGTGGGCTCTACGGCATTACGGTTATAATTACGATCTTGTGTTTCTTGGGCCGCTCCCGTCTTTTCGCGGGCGAGTGACCAGGCCAGTTGCAGAGCTTCCGTGGCATTATTAACATAATCAAATCCGGCATACTTACGATCAGTAGGTATAGCTACATTCGTGGCACTAGGCAATACAGGATCCCATGCATGCAGAAGATAATGCGGTGTTTCACCTGTGGTGGCATTCACTGAAGTGTTGTAAGCGAACTGGCAGAATGGTACCATGTTGTCCCATTCTAGATGGTTCTCAGTAACAGTGCTTAACATGTCTAACAACGTGCGATGCCAGCGTTCAACCTGACCGTTAGCGGCAGGATGATAGCGCGTAGTTTCTAATTTTCTAGTTTGAACGAGAGCGCAAATTTCCTTATTAAGCGCTGCCACAAATTCCTTGCCTTGATCAGAAACTAGTTCCTTAGGTGATCCATATTGCAGGACAATGAATTCAAGGAAAGTTTGAGCAATGGTATACGCGCGCTTATTCTTGATAGGCACAGCAATCACATATTTAGAAAACGCATCAATGAAACTGAGTATATGCTTCATGCCGCTTTTAGATGCTTTTGAGATATCCATTAAATCGCAGTGAACTCGCTCAAAAGGTTCTACGGGGAGTGGAGCATGTCTTAATAGAGCCTTGGGGTTTTTTGGGGGTCCCTTCCTTTTTTGACACCGAGGACAAGATTTAACCCACTGCTTCGCATCAGCATGCATGCCTGGCCACCAAAAGTGCTCAGCTAGTCGAAACGAAGTTTTATTGCAACCGCCGTGTGCAGCATAGGGGCTATCGTGACAAGCAGCCAGAGCTTCGGAGCGCAAACTTTCGGGTACAGCTAATACCTCTAGCACGGTGTCCCTAAATCGTTCAAGATGCACCAAAACCCCATCCCTCATGTCGCAGTGTTCGGAGAGTGCGGCGATGCGGACAGCGCGATTAAAGTTACTAGGTAAGTTCTTGTTAACTTTATACTCAATAATTTCACCCAATAAAAGATCTTCGGCCTGCAGCTGCTGCAGCTTTTTCCAGGACTTTGGATTAAGAGTAACGTTAGACTTATCGCGTACTGCAACATCAAACATTTGACTAAAAACTAAATGCGCATGCTCCTTTCGTTTAGGTCGTCCTGTTTCTGAGCGAAACTCTTCTCTTACCGGTTCTTCCTCAGAAGTGGAGGAGGGGCAAATGTCACGCTTCTTCCGCAAGCTGGCAAGCGCTGGTTTGTTATCATGCTCACTGTCCGAAACGTCACCCACCTGAGAACGAATTTTAGGTTGTTTTTGGGGGGACGGTTGACTTTCTTCTGAATTTTCAGATTCTGATTGTTGAGAAATACGCGAAACTTTAGAGCGTACAGTGGTAACGCTCTTTTTTGCCTGAGCCTTTGAAATCTTGGGTAGTTGAAAAGTTCGACTTTCCCTTCCTTCCCCTTTGACAACTACAGAGTTAATGTGAGCTACTAGATCATCGCTATCTTCCTGATGAAATCGTACTGACTGTCGCTCACCGTTCTGTTCCTTTCCGGGTAATCCCTTTGCTACATCTGCAAACAAGGGGTTCCTAGATAGTCCATCAGCATTCCTTAGCTGAGGGTTGTTCCTATGCTTAATCTCAAAGTCATACTCGGAGAAGGTCATTTGCCACCTAGCTAATCGTGAATTTCGTGGGGGGTGTTTCATTAACCAACGCAGAGCTGAATGATCAGTAAAAAGAGTGAAAGGCGGTCCACCGTACAAATAATGTCGAAAGTGTTCGATACCAAATTTCATGGCTAAACATTCTTTATCGTGGGTGGAATAATTTCGTTCATACTTTTTCAGAGACCTGGCAGCGTAGGCGACGGGGTGGTACTTTCCGTCGTCCTGCTCTTGCGATAGAACCGCTCCTAAACCTAAATCAGATGCATCAGTATGTAAAACAAATCCCTTAGCTAGATCGGGGTGGGCCAGTACAGGGGCCTCGACAAGACTTCTTTTGAGCAGTTCAAAAGATTGCTGATGAGTGTTATTCCAAACAAATCGTACTCCTTTTTTCTTGAGAGAATACAAGGGGGAAGCTAGATGGGCGAATCCCTTTATAAACTTAGCGTAATACGCACACATTCCTAGAAAACTCTCAACGTCTTTAAGCGTCTTAGGTACCGCTAAATCATGTATTGCCTGAATTCTCTCCTTCAAGGGTTCGACTCCCTGTTCAGAAATGATATGTCCCAGGTAAGTAACAGATTTCTTAAGAAAATGACATTTTCCCGGATTCATTTTCAAATCAGCAGCCCGCAGTCGGTCGAAAACCTCTTGCATAATTTCGAGATGTTCTGAGAAAGTTTTGGAGAAAATCAGAATGTCATCAATGTAAATAATACACTTTTTCCATTGCAAATCTCCCAAAATTCGCTCCATGCATCTTTGAAAGTTTCCTGGTGCACATTTTAGTCCAAACGGTAAAACGTTATATTCAAATTGACCGTGAAAGGTATTGAAACTGGCTTTTGCTTTAGAATCTTCATCCAACTCAATTTGATTAAATCCCTTACTTAGATCGATCGTCGAAAAGTATTTTGAACCCTTGAGAGAGGTCATAATATCATCGATACGGGGGATCGGGTAAATATCGGGATCACTAATTTTGTTTACTCGTCTAAAATCAACGCATAGTCGCAACTTCCCGCCTGGCTTAGGTACGTAAATCATGGGGGAACTCCACGGACTAGAAGATGGACGGATTAGACCGTATTTCAACATCTCAGTCAGCTCCTCTAACAGAGGCTGTCGCAAATGTACGGGTAGACGATAGGGTGTAGCATAAAGAGGCTTAGCGTCCCCGGTGTTGATGTGAGCCTTAAAAATGGTACATTTCCCTATGTCAAAGGAATGCTGCGAGAAACAATGCTTGTTTTGGCGGAGAAGCCCCAGAAATTGTCCTTTTTCAGTTTCATTCAAAGAGTCCTCATCAAACGAAATTGCCTGCATAGCTTCGGGCAAGTCTTTCACAGAACATGATTCGATATTCTTCAAGGAATTTATTCGAAAGTGGTGTCCCTCCCGACTCGTTTTAGGATTAGATTTAAACCGGTTGTCCAACTTCACAACTTCCCCGTATTCGTTAACGACCTCTTCATATTTGACTTGTGGTTCCCGATGCCCAACCCGATTACGAGGCGTCACATTGCCTAAAGTGGAGTTCTCATAAACGGTTACAGGTTGCCCAGTCCCGTTTCGCATGAGTACCGGTATACAGCGTGATCTCAAGTCTACCATGGCAGGGAGTGCCTGAACTGCACCGGCATTACCTTCAAACTTAGCTACGTCCGGTTCGAATAATCCATCATACTTAAGAGACTCTACACTTTCTACCAGTGCAGGTACAGCTACCTCAGCATAAGGGGGAATGGTGACCTGCTTCATAGCAGATACTCGATAAGCAGTTTCTGTCACTGGGGATTGCTGTATTAGCTTAGCTACCATGGGAGGTTTACCGGCTTTTAGTAAACTCAGTTCTCCCTTGTGAAAGCTAAGGTTGAGATCCCCGCCATGCTCATGCAAGAAGTCAGTCCCCAACAGGCAATCCTCAGCTAGACCTTTAGGAACTAGAAAGGAGTGTTCAACCTTAATCCCCGGGGAGTCATAGAATTCGACAGGTAATTTGACGATACCCCTAAATTTCAAAGTTTGCCCGTTTATGCCCTCGGCGCGAGGAGGGTGCACAAGCGGTTTGACAGTTAATTTCAAGAAGTTAGCCAAGTTTTCACTCATCAGACTCAGATTAGCTCCGGTGTCAACTAAGGTCTGTATGGGGCGTCCGTTTAAGTTTACAAAGATCATGGGCAACGGTCGGTGTAGAACCGGGGTGTTAGCCCGAGATTCCCCGTAGTTTCTAGTCTGAGAGGGTAAGGTACCAATGAGATGTATCTCTCGATTCCTAGAGGTCACAGGTAATTTCAGAGGAATCGTGACGTTTTTACCGCTCCGCATAGGCCAAGTAATGGTGTGCTGTCCCAGATCGAGTGAGATTTCCCCAGGAAAGCTAGTCATAAAGTCAGATCCTATAATGCAGTCGACAGTTAGGTTATCCACTACCACAAAAGTCCAATCGTGGATCGGTAGGGATTCCCGATTCCTATGAAATAGAACAGGTACAGTTACGGTCCCTACAATTTCACACTTCCCGCCGTTAGCAGTTTGCAAATATTGCGGTATTTCTACCGGAAGCACGTCTAGTTTGAGTTGTCGCACCAACCCAGTGGTCATGACTGAGACAAGCGATCCGGTGTCAAACAAGGCATCTACAGTTTGCCCTAGGATTAATAATGTCATGAGCAAAGGTACAGTTCGAACCATAAGTACAGCGTGTGCGTTGATAGTTCTATTGGGGTTCCCCACGAGGGAACGTGTCTGAACCTGAGAACTTCCAGTGTTAGCAGCAGAGTGAGAGGCTCGGCGTTTCAAAGGGCTGGTAGCCGCGTCGGAGTAAGAAACTAGTGACGAGTCAGTGGTCTCATCTCCCGAGTCTTGTTTCTCAAGTGGCTGCTGGCATGAGAACCGAACTATATGTCGCTCATTCCTGTGTTTCTTATCTAGATTCAGATCTATAGTAGGGGAGGCACAGTCGATTCTCTCATCTGATAAAAGGTTGGCGGAAGCGTCACTGTCCTTAACATTATAATCAGACATGGAAGAGGCGTAGGACGTGTCCCTAGAAATAGCCTTAGAGGTGGCCTGACATCTATTAGCAGCCTTACGTAACTTATCGTAGTCTAGAGATCTACTAACGGGTCGCAAGGGGATCCGTTCCTCATTTACAGCTAAGGAACCCAATTCTATAGGGGCTTCCTCTTCATCGTCACTAAAAAGTCGTTCTGTTAGTCGACGGCCGTTTGAGGGCGCTGAGATCACTGGCGCTGCCGCGTTAGTATCAGGTTTACGATGACACTTACCTCGAATTCGGTTTCTAAATTTGCGACCACAAGGCGTAACCCAGAAAACTATGACACATCCAATAACCACAACAATTATTACCATAAACAGTCCATGGTTAAGTTGCAAGGGTACAAAAGGCAAGTGTACATACTCCTTCATTTGATCCTGTATGAGGTTCCGAGCCTGTTCATTCTCGTATTCTGCGGTAGATAGTTCAGTGAAATGTAATGGTATCCTACCTAAGGGAGCAGGCACAACTGTTTCCTTGAGATCGGCTAAGGTAACAGTCGTCCTAGCGATTCCTAACGTACTAGTAAGAATAGTGTTTCCTATAATAAGATGCAGATAGCGGCCGTGTTCGAACCAGAGCGTGCCCGTTTCTGGCACTGGCACTCTTTCTCCTTCGGCCACATGATTCAGAGACGGCGACCTAGCTACAATAACTTCGGTATAATTGGTCCGAATGAGCACTCCCGCAGGCGTGGTACGATACTCAGTGGAGTTATCCAAGACCTTAACTTTGACATAGTCCTTACAAGTGCTGAACTCTTTCTCTACCCTATCTTCGGAGAATGAGATAAGAATTTGTAGACACTTAGCTCTAAGGCTTGTAACGATAGCATTCGGAGGACAAAACCAAAGGCCAGGTGCGGTTTTACATTCGGTTACGTCGATCTCACGGACTTCACCGGAATCCAACCGTTGAGCGTAGTCCGGCATAGGAGCCAGGGTGGTGATGCCGTGTAACCTAGAGTTGTAACCTAAGTTGTGCACTGCGTACAGTGGTCTTACCTCCTGTTCCAGTGGCACGGGGATTTCGAGCATAAATCCAAATCTGAGCGAATTAAAATCAATCTTAATAGGATAAACTTTGCCGAATTGGTAAATGAGACTAGGTTCCTGGCTTAGCAGTGAATTGCGCAGGGAGGGATGTGTTTTGATTATACCCTTCAGAGTTTGCAAATTAACGAGTCCCGGGGTAATTTCAGATCGCAACCCAGCATGCATCACAGAATTTAAACCTTCGCGTAAAGAAGAAGTGAAAATGTGAGCTAATAATTGCATGTAAATTTGTCGCATGTACGAAAAATTAGAGCATCTTGCACGAATAATGAGTGTGGTCAGATCTTGAACTGTGTGATGCAGAAAGGCATAAACTTGCTCGTTTGCGTGCACGATTTTCCGAACTGAATCGGTAATTTTGATCTGCTCATCCCGAAGAATATGAAATCCCTGTTCCACGGCATTTACCTTAGCGTCTAACTTACCTAAGTGATAGGAGTTTGACAGGCTGTTGGCTATACCACCTATCCCCAATGCACCGGCTAACAGAAATTCGATAAAACGTTTATGACGCTGCCTACCTGGTTCGATAGGTGGGTAAGAAGTACAGACACCTGGGGTAGATCGGCATAGACTAGCTAGTAATTTAGAATAGAAATTTGTGTTCAAAACTCCCGAATAAAGCTTTCGGTATTCTGCTTTTATCTGATCAATTTCTTGTTCCAAAAAGTCATGCTGGGGGCAACTCTGGTTTATCATTCGCACACAATACTGGTCCGTCTTAGCTTTACCCGTATTAAGATCGATACAATCCTCCTCATTTGCCCACTCGGGGGGTTTCCACTGCGGCGAGATAGGGGGCACCGCCAACTGCACAATCAAAGCTAAGTACTCAGTTTTCTGAGATATTACTCCTATACCCGCGGGACTCAAGACAGCTCCCCAACGGGGCAACACAACCGTACCTATCTTAGCTATTTCGTCTGCCAAAAAATGAGACGACCCAGTTTCCGTAGCCGACTGAGCACTAGCGGTTGAAAGTAGTAAACCCATCATGAGCCAAAAGATGGGCATACCGAGTTTTCTCAGTGAACGGACAGCCGAAAAGAAAGACCAAAATGGTATCAGAAGTAGTGAAAAGTCAAAAGTCTTTGGTTTTTCGGTTTCCGTCTCGAAAATTTCCAACAATTTATCTGAATAAAGTTCGCACTGAACAGCAACGGTATGAGATCTAGTACCCACCTTCGTTTCGCGATAACTTTCATAGTTTCGCGGACTTACGTCGTCAGAATTAGAAATAGGAATAAACAACTCCTCATCGGTTGAGGTTACGGTACTAGGAGTGAGCGCACCTCTCAGCAAGCAGGGTGGCTCGTAACGTTCTGGTCGACAGGTGCAAACCATTGGCTGTCGACACATCAGAATTCTGTGCGAGAAATGCGGCGAAGTAAGGCACCTTTTCGCGTGCCGCACGCATTGGGGGGAAACAGCCCGTACTGAACGAGCAGAGTACTGGCCAGCCGACCCGGAGTCAGACCGAGGCTGTCGACTGTAATACTGCCTATGACTGTGATATTCCGAACGATCACTGCCAGAGTAAGCTGAAGAACCCGAGTAACGTCGATCCCTAGCGGAGTCGTCGTGATAGTACCCGTCTCCCTGAGCTCTAGATCGAGAGACTGCGAATTTTGGCCCATACTCACGCCTCATCTCCGAAGGGAGATCAGACCGCTGATCCCTTCGGTCGTTCGGTTGACCATTGTCTCGCCGGTTGTCAGGTCGAAACCGTTCATTCCTATACTGTGGATCATAATTTCTATCATCTCTACGCTCATAATTTCTGTTATCTCTACCATCATAATTTCTATTATTCCTGTTGTCATAACGATCCCTATTACTATTACCATTACTATCATTATATCTACCACGATCATAATTGTCACGCCCTTGCCCATTTCGATTATCATAGTTTCGATTTCGTTCAGAATTGCGAAAAGACCCACGGTTAGATTGAAAATTTTGGTTTCTTGCCTGATAGGCTCCTCCTCCCGGTTGTCGGCACTCACGTCGGACATGTCCGGGCTTATTACAGTTAAAACAGGTGGTACCGGGAGGCAGGTCTCGTGAACGCTCAGATTTTCCAGCACTGGACGCTTTTTTGGAGTTTTCAGCCTCAAACTTTTCGAAACGAATCTTCAAATCTCTGACAGCCTTTTCTGCCTCAGCAATTGCAGCTGGAGCGTCCTGCTCTGCTCGAAAATTAGGTTCTAAAAAGGATGGGTATCCCTCCCCTGGGTACTCTCCTTCTGCCAACTGAGCCCTCTCAACAGCCTTAGCTAACGTAGTACACCCCGGAGGCACTCTGTTTTTGAGATCGGTTCTCAATCCGAAAAGAAACAATCGCAATTTTAGCAGTTCAACTTGTTTGTCGGTGAACCCGTCCTCCTCCTTAAAACTAAGGCGAGCATACCTATTCAAACGCATGAGATAATCTGCTACAGGTTCTCCCTTTTCTTGCTTCACCTGGAACATTAGGGACGAGGCGTGAAGCGCAGTATGCGGGGGTACCATAATCTTTTTAGCTTCTGCGATTAGTTCAGTCCATTTGCCCCGGCTATCCTTGGGCACAGATCGGAAGAGTTCAAGAGCACGCCCTTTCAAAGAACTGGAGAAAGTATGCACTTTTTGCCATTCATCAAAATTCATGACGCTACAAAATCTTTCGTATTTTTCGACGTGCTCTTCAAACGATTCCGAGGAGTGACCATGGTGGATGGGCACTGAACTGAAAGCAGTGGCTACCCCTTGAGCTCTAACTACAGCATTAAATTCGGTCAAGGTTTTAGTTAGTGCGGTTAAAGCAACGTTTTCGGGTCCAGCCGGTGGCGGCGTGGACGGAGGAGATTCCGGCTGTTCCGGTGGGTTGGGAGGTGTCCCCCCTCCCGTTTCTGCAGGATCAGGCATTCTGTATATTACGTAAGATTATCTTACCTAACTAAACAACTAGGTTACAAGACAAGGTTATTATTACTTATCCACTTATTCGTAACACACACTCACAATTGCACCCCGATATTGATCAAAATAGTGAGTTCTTTTGGAAAAAATAAGGAGCCCAGAATTTTTCAGAGAAAACAAACTTAAAGACCACGTTGCGAATTGATCTTTCTAAAAATTCTGTTTGAAAAACTCCAATATTTTTTCCTCCAAAGGCGGGCTCCACATGTAAAGAAAAGGGTATTTGGGGGTCGTTTTTCTCTACCTTCTGATAATTTTCTACACTTCTACCTTCATGAACAACGTCACTCACATCACAAACCTCCCAGCTATTTTCTGATCACAATCACAGGGGTCATAGTCTAACACAGCTAAATTAGAGCAATAGGGTCAACTCGCAGAATAATTCATAATCACTAGCCTCCAAAACTAGGATCTCTAAGTTTCAAACTCTGTGCTCGCTCTGACGCAGGTTAAGCCAATCGTATAAAACTAAATTAAATTATTAGTTTAATGGAATAAGAATATTATTATAATTACAGACAATATATGATTATCTACAGTTTAAGAACATAGGTAACAGTTACATACGGTCATATACACAGGGTACAAAGCATCAATACAAGATAAGACAAAGACAATACAGACACAGTACAGTCGAATGGTTAGATCACGATCCTCAGTTCAATCCTCAAGTTTTAATCACTCTTTGAAAATCTCACTCAGTTTCAGTAATAAACTTTCCTTTCTATCAAACCTCCATCAGTCAACTCACAAATCAAGCTACCTTGTTGATCCTGAATCCAAGTGTGTCGTGTCCAATTGGCAGGTCCTTCCGAGGAATGGGAAAGGTCAAGAATAAAAACAGATAAAAATGCAGAAAATGGTTCAAGAAAAAAAAGACTGTCGAGTCGTGGCTGCCCCGAATACAAATCATTAAGCAAAAAGTAACCGGTCTCTCCCAATAATGGGCACCTCGGTTAAATCCAAAACAAAGTACCAACCGGTCTCTCCCGTTCACGGGCCCTCGGTCGACAAAAAATCCAGCAAACGAGCAAAGCAAAAACAAGCAGAAAAGACGCAACTGTGCTCAACGGCGGCCAAACCACGACTGCTTTTTGGATTTTTGGAAATTTCGGAGTTTGGGGAAGACCTGTCAATCAAAAGGTGTGTGACGTGTAAGGCGGAGCTTGCGGCTCCCTTTCGTGTAGTGCGTTTCTTGTATGCGTGTGTTATCATACGTCACTTCTCTGTGACGTATGAACTCAGCTCTCGGGGTGAAGGAGGCTCCCAAAAATCCCAAACTTAGACGCATTAACCCCACTTAGTTTCCTGGGGAGATAAGTCCCCAAATTTTGAGCTTTTTCGTAAACAGAACCATAAATTTCCAAATGGACTTTCTTTTCAAAATGCCAAACTCTGCTTTGGACGAATGATCTACTTTATGTTTCGGAAGAACAACAATAAAGGCCGATTCACAGGCTCTGTCGTATGTCGCGTGTCGTTTGTCGCGACAGTGTTCGCAGGCTCATAGCTTGTTGCGACAAAAGTGTCGTGCGACACACTGTAGCATGTCGTAAGGAGTTGAAAATGTTTTAACTTTTGTCGCGTGTCGCGTGCCTTTAGCCTGTAAAATATTGGCTTTAGCTAGGGTTCCACTGAAATATCCTGCTACAAGACATTAGCCTGTGAACACATCAGTCCTTGCGACAAGCGACATGCGACATACTACAGATCCTACGCGACATGCGACATACGACATACGACTTGCGACACGCGACATGCGACAAGCGACAAGCGACAGCCTGTGAACCGGCCTTAAGGTGCTGGTTTCGTTTCAGGTATTTTTGACTCATACGGCTTTGATCCTTTACGTAAATGGCTAAAACTTACGAAATATCCTATTTCCGTGCTCTTTAACATTCTCGGACCAGTCCCGTATTTTTAGGCCGAAAGATAAGAAAGTTTTGGCTTTTGGCCTTAGGCTCCCAGTAGATAGACAAGACACGGGATTGGTTGTTATGGCTGGAAAGAGGACAAGAAAATGTACATTTTTGCTCTTACAACCTTTGAGCTGGCTCCAGTGGTTAAGTCAGTATAAGCAAAAAACTGTTTTGAGGGTCAAAAAATAGCCATTTTTGAGGAAATCAGTTTTTTCAGAATTACTGCCACATGTTAAGGACAAAGTTGGCTTATTTATACCCAATCGATACAGCGTCCAAATGCACATTTTATGAATGCCTATTAGCCGGACTTTATTGCTTTAAGCTAGAGATTTGGCCGAGAAACCATTTTAGCAAAACTGCGACTATTTCGTTTCGAACATCGATTTCTCAAAAACTACTCGACGCATTCCGGAAATTTTTTCCAGAATCGAAATTCGCACTTCTACGGAGGGACAAGTTTCTTGATTTGGGCTAACACCTATCGAGTAGCAAGAGAACTCAATGTGAGGTTGAGAAATTTCGTGTTACCGTGCATTTGGCCGTTTCTCGACCGTTAAGTCCTGCTGAGCCAAACCCAAAAAACGTCCCTCGGTCCATATGTCCTTCATATAGTGACACAAAAAGAACGTTTGGCCGATTCTTCATATTTTGAGAAATCGATGTTCAAAATTTTCGGTCGATATTCAGCCTGTCAGATGTCAGTATGTCAGCAAATTTCTGCTATTTTTTAGCTCATTTTGCCAGTTTCGTAAGCTCATGCGAGTCTAGAGATAATAAGCTTTAAAACGATGTATAAAGCTCTTTCCAACTCCCAAAATTGCGAAAGTTATAGCGTTTCAAAAAATCACCACAAAAGCACTGCACAAAAGAATACCAGCACCTTAAGGGGGGGGCGACTAGAATGGGGGCGCCCCGAATTTGTCCGATTGGCCTACTTTTTGGCGAAGTTATAGAGCATGGGTGTGGTCAAAAAATACTTGATCGTTGGTTCTTAGCTGCCTTCCATCCATGCGCAGCCGTATGGTTTGACTTATACAGAGGCCCTATAGGAGTATTCATTTGTGCGAAATGGCAAGAAATTTTGCCGCCTGTAAAAATTTTTGTCAACTTTAGTCTTCAAAAATTGCCAAAATCGACATTTTTAGCATGGCGTATCCTGAGTAGAAGGTTTCTGCAGCCTTAGAAGTCACAGACCCTCACTGATCGAGCTGAAATTTGATGTGGGTGTATTTCAAGCATGCTGAGTTCAAATATCACAAAAGGCTTTATTTTCAAACAAAATCGATTTTTTCGATTTCTGGGGCACCGTTGCCCAAAAAAGGCACTTTTGTCAATTTTTAAAGATTAAATTTGACATAAAAATGTTTTCATGCGGCAGAATTTCTTGCCATTTGGCACAAATGAGTACTCCTACAGGGCCTCTGCCTAAGCCATTGAGGACTAATGGTAAAGCCGGCAGCTTCCAACCAAGTGAAAATACTCGTTGAAACAGTTCGCAGACCAGAATGACTAATCAAATTATCTCAGAGGGCTGTCTCATCATGTAACTTCAGAATCAAGGACCATAGGGCCATTTCCACAGAAGTATAGTATACACCATCAAAAAGAAAGAAATGTCGGGAATATAATCGAAGCAACGGATCATCATGACCAATGAACAAACAAACCATTGTAATCGAATTCCTAAGACCATCACATTGTTTGTAGTTGCCATTGTTATTGGCTTTATACAGTACGCTATCCTCTTTTGTACTTCCTGTGGGGTCTGATGCTTGCTGTGATAAGCGACAAATGCTACCGCGTTTCACAGCTTCGCCGATTCGTTGTGGTGGCAGACGATAAACGCTACCGCCATCACCACAACTATTGTGAACATCTGAACCCATCTCAATGGGATATAGCAGCTTTAAAGGTCGAATAACGGCTTTCCCTGTTGCTAACGTCAACTGGGCAGATCTCATGTTTCCGTCTGTAGAGTAACTTGACTGAGTGATTCTTCCAACTTTCCATACAGATCTGGGTAGATTATACGGCCTGGCCAACCTCTGGTAGCAGCGATATTACCTTTCTTTGTCTAGAAGCCAAATCGTGTTCTCGCAGAGAAGTGAGATACCAAGATCGCCATGTATGCCAAAATAAATTGCTCACTAGGTTAATTTTCTTCCAATACTCCACTTAATCATCTGCACGAGTTTCTTTAAAACATAATCGTGATGAACTTCAGAACTCGGAAAGATTGGGATGCCAACATCCTTTCCAAGCAAGTGTGATGGAGTAAGCACCCGATCATTGATGTCTTCTCCTGTCACCAAAGGGCGAGTATTGAGAACTGATGATATTTCGGCAACTAACGTCTGTAAATTAATAAGATTTATGGAAGATCTTCCCAACACTTTTCTGAGTGATCTCTTGGTTAAACCGACTAATCTCTCGTAGAACCCTCCCATCCAAGGAGCGTTCTCGGGAATAAACTTCCACTCGATTCCTTGATTACAGCAAAATGATTTAACTTCTTCACGTACAGTGACGTCATGCCAAAGCTTCTCAAGAGTCGTGCTAGCTAATTTGAAATTGGTTGCATTATCCGAAATAACCAATTTGATCGCTACAAGATCAAAAGTTTAGTTGCCCCCTCCCTCAAGCAGGAAAGTGTAAGGTTTGTTTACATAAAATGCAGAACTGCAGGTTTTATCCTTTAAAGCCTGCGAAAGCGGTGTTTATTTTTATAATCATCTAAACGTCGCAACTACAAAGTGTAAAGCTGATAAACACGAAGAAATTTGAGCCGTCATTCAATATTCAGTAAATTTAGTCTCTATACAAGGTCAGCAAGTCAAAACTTGACGCAGTGTTACATAATTATTGCGCTAAAATACTTCCACAATAAAGTTTATCTGAATTCAGCAGCTTTTATGACTGTTACGTTAATCAGCTAAAATTATTACTCTGCTTACGAATTCGTGAAAAGGGCAGAGCAGAGTAGAGTTAAACTTAATTCTGCCTAACTCTTTTCGCGAATGGATAGAGTTAATTTTAACTCTGCGCTTTTTAACTCCTCTTAACTCTGCTGGCAAAGAACGCACAGAGTTAAAATTAACTCTATCAATTCACGAAAAGGGTAGAGTTAATTTTAACTCTACTCTACTCTACTCTACTCCACTCTACCCATTCGCGAAAAGGCCCTTGGTACATAGAACCAAGAGTATATAATAGATAAGAGTGTGACAGCTGATCAGCTGCAGGTACATGCTCTGCGCGCTGACGGCTGACCCCTCCCACAAACGTGTACCCAGCACACGTTTCTGTACGCTCACTGGCTTTATGTGTTAAAGCTCGACAACACAACATTTGCGTGCGTTCAATTTGTGTTTTCTTCGAGCTTTAGAACTCAAATCTCTTTGAAGTGAGCATACACATTTGTCGGGGGTCAGCCGTTAGCGAACAGACTATGTACCTGCAGCTGATAGCAGAAAGGCTGCCAGCTAGCACACTCTTATGTACTCTTGGTCGAACACAGTTCAATGAAGAGAAAAATCAGACACAAGTGTGCGATGTGTGTATTCAATGAAACTGCTAAAAAATTTCCCCTTAGGCCGTTCAGAAATCTTGATGTGCAAAACACAACCACAACGTTTCAAAAATGATAACGTTTGAAAACTACAGCTTTCACCATCAGAAAAAATTGAAATGAAAGATGAATTGAAAAATTGAACTTAAACGGGCTCAATAACTTACTTAAACCTTACCAAATACTAACTTAAAATCAAAACTTGTTATGGAAACCTGTTTGTACATATGAGCATTTTGAAAAATAGATATGCGCAAAATCGTACGCGTGGTCAGAACAGAGAAAGCTCCCACCGTCCATAGCTAACTGCTAACACGAAAAGTAGAATTAAATTTTTGGCTTACCATGACAATTTATTTATCATTTGACAGTTCAAGGCCAAAATCTCTCAAATCCTATTTCAACTTTCAGCTTATAACTCCTCAATGTATCTTTGAGTTTGCTAAATATCACGTGCGTATATTTCTGTGTATATAATTCAGACAGAAGATTTGCTGTATCGTGCACTAAGGGTGGAGCCGCAAACGCCCTGTATGTTTCCTCAATCCGCGAGTCTCAATGGCGTTATCAGCTTGAAATTAACCTAGGATGCACGAACAGAGACGGGAGCTCATATAATGACTCCATGAGAATTGATGTTAAATGGAATGGAAATAGATTTGTGTAAGCTTCTGTTTTGCTTCTGTTTCCGTTTGGAGATGATAGGGTATATGTATTTCTTGTTGAAAGTCGATCAAACTTGCTACCACAACGCCATTTAACCTGGAGAAACATCTCAGTACTTTCCCGGCGTATACATTTCCGTCCTATAAAATCAAATTTAAATTTACTAAATTTAAATAAAATCATGTTTAACTGCAGCCATCGTACACAGACAAACCTATACTTATTTGAATACCCTCATCCCGGCAACTTAGCTCTTCAAAGTATTCCATTCCTTCGGTTTAAGAGATAGCAGCCACAATTGATGTCAAAAAATAAACCTTTTCAAAAACAAGCTATTGTCAGATTTCGACAGCTAGAAAGTATCGGTAGCTCAAATTGTGTCAACATTTAACTCTTACAGAGCAGATTATGCCAAGTGTGGAATATTTTGAAAACTTTTTGCCACTTCTATATAAAACTTTTTCAAACGGAGTATTATCTTAACGAACGGCCAATACAGAGTTCTGCTTCAAAATACAAACTTCCGTTTACTTAGATAATGGTTCAGATACCAAAGTTTGGGATGACATTTAGTGTCTACGAGTAAGGGGATAACAGAAAGGTGGGATCTTCTCCTTTCGGTTTTCCGAATTGGTGAATTTCGCCCATCGCACGTCATTTCTGAAATTCTGTTTTGATTTGTCAGTTTCCATATTTTGTTAAAGTATTACCTGGTGTCTGGTTTAATAATTTAGTATGACTTATCGTAATATTAGAGCGAACGTACACGTCAGCAGAAAAAGTACAAGACTGAAGGGGGAAGCGAGTGAGTGATGGGTTGAACTCTCCCACGAGCGCCCCCTAGTGATTGAATTTCCCAATCACGAAGCTCCCAAGGGGGGCCCACGCAACCCCTTACATATTACATACACGTTGGGAGAGCTACGTGACTTGCGAAAGTTTTCCCAGGCTTATGATTATGTTATGCTAAGCCAGACGGGTAGCTAACTTAGCTACAGCCGCCAGCAACAGAAAGGTTGACCGTGTGTCACCTTAATCCGTTCCACTAGGACTTGTATTTCCATTGTAAGTATTTTCACGGCACTGAAGAAAAGTTTGCCTTTGCAATTAGCTAGGGCAATCGAGTGAGATTTGTCGCAAATACCACAACTCAGATCCTGGAAACTCAAACTTTTGCACATACTCTTGGTTGTTTTTTTTTGCAAATGGCCCACCACTAATAGGCACGCACTGCGGCCCGTAAGTGGTCCTCCCCGCAGACCGCAGTCGAGAGGCGGAGAGAGAAAGGAAGATCACGGACAGAAAATGTGATCCCCGAGCAAGCTACCGTACGGTTATTTCAGTCACTCCCAAGGCAACTACATTCGTTTTTCCGAATGCAGCTGCCCCCCGCATGGCAATAGCAACTAAGTAGGCTGAAAAACTGAAAGCCCGCTCGAAAGGCAAAAGGGGAAAAAAGTGTGGCTGCAGAAATGGAGTCGGTGGGATAGCGAGCTCTGAGACAGGATAGAAGGAAACATACGGTCTGTTAGGAGGGTATAATATTTCATACAACACCGTTGATTAAGATACAGAAATCGCAAAGCAGGACCTTTTTCACCTCCCATACTATTGCTGTATCTAATCAAAAATGTTTCATACGGTTGTTTTGCTTCGTGGGAATGCTGTTATGTGCAATTTTAAAGAAGAGTAGCAAGCAACTAATTCAAACTGAGCTCGCAAACCAATTTTCCATCATACAAACATGTTTTCTGTGCGCGAGATAGCTTTATACAGCCGTTTTCCATTTTTAAAAACTGTGATAATTGCAGATCTCTTTGCCAGCAGCTTGTCAGCAATGATGCAAATGGGAGTCGATGAATTCGCACTTGCATACAAGACACAAATACCATGAGTCAGTTTCAGATAACTTGTACCAGATATTGAACTAGAAAAACTCTTTGTTCTTGAACCACAAATGCGCATAACAAATACCGCATAGCTATGCATTACTAAGTTCTAGTGAAAGTGTACAATTAATGAAAACATGAAAGCAAGTTTGTTTCAGCAGACAATGTCCGACTAACTACATTGTGACTGGAATTATTGTGTATGTACAATGTCTGGAATCCAATTGCAAAACTGTGGACTATGGGTTAACATGCCGACACAAAGATGATAACACGTTGAAAGAAACGGTCCAAGGAACAACGGTTTCATATAACGAAAAATTCGAACGATTCTGCAATTCCGGTTTTATCACGAGAATCTCCGGAAAGATCAATGAGGATGACACAACCTTTAGCATTAATCTGTTTGATATACCTTGCAAAGATATCATATTTGAACCATAAATTGTACCCACGAATATGCTAAAACGTTTGCGATAATCTGCTATTAATTTGTGTCATATAAGCAGTGTTTTATTAAATGAAGTGAACCCAGCTGTTTTTTCTCTTAAGAAGGTGATTCCTTTTAGAGTCATCAACTTTAGACCCTTATTACTCACATCTTAGTTGGAGTTGAGAGGCCATCCTTACATAAAAATGTAACTTAATATTTTCTCTTTTTAGTGAATACAATAAAACTAATCTTGGCTTCCTAAAATCGTTTCACTGCATTCTCTAGAAGGAGTCTAATTTTCCAGATTTTTTTGCAAGCTGAAGCAAATTCTTCTCGAAACATGCGTTATATCATCGTTATATCACCCCTACTAAATACCTGGAGAGCCTTTCTTAATTATTTTGAAATAGCTTTTCGATTTAGAAAAATTCGCTCGAACTGCGGGGAGTGGCTACTAGTATAAAAACCCGGGTTCCAGCGCACTTAGCTAATAGCTTTGGCTTTTTGTAGCTACAATAAATTTTTATAACCTTAGCCTTAAATTGAAATAGTTTTAAAGTGGTTTACGACCAAAGGTTTGTAACAACTATGACCTTGAAATTCTAACTAGCCTTAAAATCCTAAGTAGTATATGTGAGCACAATTGGGGGCTGTTTTCTGGCCATTTTGAGAGGCTCTTTTGACTTGCATGGTTGCTATGGTAACGGTCAGTGGGAGACTATTGCTAATCATATGAATTGCATAGCTGATAGCCTCAGCGCTAACTTTTGGATGGAGACCGCCAACTATAAGAAGCAACAATCTACCACAACGTTTTTCAAACTGTTTTCCAAACTTTATCCCCATCACACGCTCAACACTGTGAGGCAACCAAACTTCATCCATACTATTCCAAACAGTCCTGTAAAGTTGGAAGTGTACGAACAACCAAACTTTACGAGTGCTAAACTGTGCACAAGGGTAACGTCGAACCTGGAGGAGATGTAGTTCCAGTCGACCTAACTAACCTCGCCAAATTACCTAAGTGAATCCTACCGAATGGAGTTTAACCACCGATGAGGAGCAAAGACTCAAATAGAAACCTACCCCAAATTTGCTGAAAAATACACGCTTAAATAAACTAACTAAAACCTACCCAATAAATTCTCAGAAAAGCCCTACTTACCGAATATACAATTCTAATACAAAAACCTAAGCTAAAATGACACCCTAAAATGGTCCAAAAAGAGACCACATTTACTTGAAAATTATGCTGGACAAATGGGGCGAACCCCGAAAATGCGTACAAAATTTTGAATACAAGTACAGTGCAGAAAAGTAAGCCTAACTAAACAATGCCAGATAAATGAATTACGACATATGAGAACAGAAGGGTTTTCAACCAAAACAAGACAATTACAACAACTAAACTACACAGAACCAAATTACTAGAGAGAACCTAGACTTTCAGAGAGATTTTTAGAAACTTCAATGCAATTTAGAAACTAAAATAAAAGTGAGACTACTTCAAAAAGAGAGAGCACCAATTAAAATACACCTACGAGAAATAATTAATGACAAAGGAGTGGCTCTACAGGGTCACCCTGGAGCTCACAAGAACTTAAAGTGGTACCCACTTTAAGTTTTAATAAAGAAAATATAAGCACAGCAAATATGGGTCAGGTTGAGGGGAGCGTAAAAATAAAAACACGGCCGCACAGTTTGAAAGAAAACACTAGACTGAATAGATTTTGAGAAGTCTAAAGGAGAACTAGTTTTTGCCAGCGTGGAAGAATTTGATTGGTCCAATTTGAGACCCCCTTGACAGACTAGATGCTGGGAAAGGCATCTCGCAAAAATAGGCGTCTCAACAGCGCCACCTATTGGCTAGGCTGGCTGACACACATATGCATAATTTACACGTAGACGCACAAAACTCAAGCAAAAGACTTTTACACATAGATTTCCGACAAATTTCCAAACACAATTTCTATACGAATTTCACACACTATAAATTACTACCAAAATAACTTTTCTAACACTATTTCAAACCGAAATAAATTCACACACACATACATAATATTTCTAGAGGACTGACGTCACGCCGCCTCATTACAGTCCTGTGGTTCCCAGCTGTCACCAAATTAACTTTTGCACGTCATGTCTGCTAAGATAATATCTCCCGATAAGAATTTTCCCACAGATTTCACAGACAAAGCTTTCCATCTTGGGTTTACGTATCTTCCTGAATTTATACAAAAATTACTTCAGAGCTCTTTTGAAACCGACCGCTCGCGATAACAGATCAAGCCAGACTGACGCCATATCAGATACTTCACCATTTATATAGATTTTAAACCCTACCTCCAGTACCTCCAGCACACGACCAGTACACCCACACATACTGCCAGTCATACACCCAGTCATGCTACCAGTTTTTCGTTCATCCTGTACGCCCACACAATCACCAAGACACAGTAATTTCCCGTCATACTACGAGTCATATCACCTAGTCAATTTCCCGATCATCCCTTGCGCCCGAAGCACTCGAAGTTAATCATGTCTAGATTGACGTGGCTATCCGACGCGACGACTTCGAGTTCAGTAAAAGGATCAGTAAAACGATTTCAGTTCGAACCAATAAAAAGCGGATATTTTTGAAATTTTTCATCATTACTCCTAGATTACTCAGACGGCTCAGAATTTACTCGGTGTTTACTCAGTGTATACTCGGTATTTACTCGGAGTGACTCTTACCGAAAATCAACGTGACAAAGTACATAAAAACAGGAAGCAAACTCAATAAAAACGCGAGCAACAAGCGCAACGAGACACCCAAGACCGTAAAGCTTACATTGAAACTCAATCACAACAAAAATGTCCAGTTGTGATGACAATAAACCATACCAGTGTGGTCAATGTGGTCAGATGTTCACCAGAGCATTTAACCTACAGCGTCATGTACAGAACGTTCACAGTGCCCAACCAGACTACGAGGATTCTGAGTCAGATGCAAGCACGGAGTCTTCAAGAAGTAGTGATTCTGGCAGTACAGTAAGACCGATTGGTGAATTTTGGAATGAGCTTGTTCAGCAGGCTGAGGAGAAATACGAACGAAGAATGGGACGATTAACCCAGGAGTACCTCACTGATGGAAATACCGAGGCTATAGCTGAAGTTGAGGCCTACAATCAAAACTTTACCAGTAAAGGATTACCCAAAATCATAACACAATACAATGAACCAGAGTTGGACGCGGTAGCGGGTACCCGCGGGCGGTCGCGGTCGTGATCAAATTTTGTTGACCGCAAATTTCTATCAAATCTTAGCAATTTTGGCCAATTTACAAAAATTTCTGATTTTTCCAAGTTATTTGTTTTTATTTCTGTCTGTAATAATATGCAAATTGTTCATTTTAAATTTTGTCTAATTTTAATTTAGCCAATTTCTTAATTTGACGGGCTCAACAGATTTTGATGAGCGGCCAGTAAATAGAGAAGATTTGAAAGTATACTGGAATACTCCTTTTGTGACAGTCAAAAATCTACGTAATCTGAATTGTAGATTAGAAGCTAAATAGGAAGCCGTTGCTAGATTTAAGCCATTGAGGAGATGCGGGCTTCTAACCAACACGAAGCTATTTTGTAACCTTCAGCTAATTTCGTACAAAATTAGATTACTATATCGATACAAGTTAAAAATATACGAAACAAAACCAACTCCTTTGGTGGTTCGCGTTCGCATTTTAGCTTTAAAATCGCATTTGTCGTTGTAATCTATTCAAATTTGTTACAGTAATAAGAATTAGGCTAAAAAACTTTTCAGAAAGTATCAACACGGATTTTGCTGAGCTCATGCAACCAATTAGAAGCGGCTTTACAGAGAATTTTTGGGACAGTTGCCCAGGGCTATTTTTAGGGTTTTGCGTTTCGTTTCTTTGCGATAAATAAGAATTCAAGCTTGAAGACTATAATCGAAAAAACTTACATTTTATTCAGAATGATAAGCTTCTTTGTTTATTAAACAATTTCAGAAAAGATAGCCATTACAGAAATCTAACTTGTTTGTAACTTTCCGTTGAGCGATCGTGAAAAATAGTGAAAACAACTTAAGGGGGGGGGGTGGCTAGAATGGGGGTGCCCCGATTTTGTCCGATTGGCCTACTTTTCGGCGAAAATATAGAGCATGGGTGTGGTAAAAAATATTTGATCGTTGGTTCTTAGCTGCCTTCCAGCCATGTGCAGTCGTCGGGTTTATGTGCCCGACCCCCCTTTTTCACAACTACCAACATAATTAATTAAAAATTTCTGCCGGCTGCAAGACCCTAGCTTCAAGGTTGCCATTTGCCAATATGATTTGGTACACGTGCTCCTATCTTGCGAAAAATGCTAGACTTCTCTATCTTATCTGCATCTAAGGGAATTACTCTTCAAAGTTGCAGTTTCGTCAAAAATTTAAAAACTTTTGGCTTACGAAAGGGACAGCTGCGAACTATAAGGCTGTAATTTGGCATAAAAGGAGGCCCTATAGGAGCACTCATTTGTACCAAATGGCAAGAAATTTTGCCGCGTGAACGAATTTAATGTCAACTTTAATCTTCAAAAATTGCCGAAACCGCCATTTTCAGTATGTAGGATCCTGTGTAGAGGTTTTCTGCAGCCATAGAAGTATCAAACCTTCACTAATTTTGTGGGTGTGTTTTCGACCACGCTGAGTTCAAATATCTCAAAAAATTTTAATTTCAAAAAATTGAGTTTTTCGATTTCTGGGGGACCATCGCCCAAAAAAAGCGATTTTGGCAATTTTTGAAGATTAAAGTTGACATATAAATTTTTCACCCGGCAGAATTTCTTGCCATTTGGCACAAATGAGCACTCCTATAGGGCCTCTTTTTATGCCAAATTACAGCCTTATAGCTCGCACCAGTTATAAAATATTCCTTTTGTAAGGCAAAATTTTTTACATTTTTGATGAAACTTCAACTTTGAAGAGTAATTCCCTTAGATGCAGATAAGACAGAGAAGTCTAGCATTTTTCTGCAGATAGGAGCATATGTACCAAATCATATTGGGAAATGGCAACCTTGAAGCTACGGTCTTGCAGCCGGCAGAAATTTTTAATTATTTATGTTGGTAGTTGTGAACGAGGGGGGTCGGGCACATAAACCCGACTACTGCACATGGCTGGAAGGCAGCTAAGAACCAACGACCCAGTGTTTTTGACCACAGCCATGCTCTATAACTTCACCAAAAAGTAGGCGAATCGGACAAAGTCGGGGCAAGCTTAGTCGCCCCTCCTTAAGCATACAAAACAGTGGATTTTTCTACGGATTTAAAGCTCAATAACTGAAAATTTTGCGGCCACACAATTAGCATGTGGGCTGCGGTCGCGGTCGCGGGCGGTCGCGGTCACTACTACTGCGGTCGCGGGGCGACCGTGGTCAAGAAAAAAGTGTCCATCTCCAACTCTGCAATGAACCATAAATAGAGAATATAATACGACCTTCTCGATTGGTTACGTTATATCTTAACTAATCAAATTAGCTATCCAGACCATAGCTGCACACAACAATAAGAAAAGAAAACCTTTAGTGTTTGGCAAAACGTTTTTTGGCAGTTTGCGTTGCAAACAGTTTAATTTAGATGATTCGCAATATATATATATCACCCATGCGTATCGAACACAAAATACTGAATTAAAACCAACTAAGTCGCTGACACACAGAATACAAAGAGGTGATTCAGATTCGACGGTTTGGGATGACCAAATCAGCATATATTGGGCGCTTTAAAAATGTGGTGGTTAAAATAGGATGCACTCTTACATTGAAACTTCGATTTACTCCACGAGTATTTGCTTTATAGTGATTCATTTACAGAAAAGTTCTTTTACTTCAACTTCGACAGCATTTACGTCATCACGTTTCAAGTAGGACGTGGACTAGCTGAGTTAGACTAGGCAGTTGCATTTCATTTATTCCAGCTTGATATTCTGGAATTTGGTTTAGGTTAATACTTGGCCTTGGGTTTCCAATCGCGGAAGCGCATTCCGTAGAATGAGTTTAAGTCGAAGCCCTGTCTAAAAGCTTGGCTCAATTATTCCATAATCAACTGCTTGGCTTGAGCCCTAGTAGTATAGTGTGGACATTTCGACCACCAATCATTGGATTGAGACTGCCCTCTCGCGGTCCCGACTTACCTGGCTTTTATATATTAATGATTTAGTGACTCCACCCCTCTGCGATTTTACCGGTATTCCGGAAGGGCTTGGGAACCTTCTGAGCTTTCACCCAGGCCGCATTAGTGGTTTTTTGGGTTTTTATGGTTTTTTCTATTTTTTTGGCGTTTTGTATTTTTATATTTTTTTGGTCTTTGCGTATGCTTCTTCTTCTTCTTCTTCTTCTTCTTCTTCTTCTTCTTCTTCTTATATCACATTATTCTCAGGTGTTATTATGCAAATACGTTTCAGTTAGTATCTAAGCCATTGGGTTAGGTGGTACATGTTCTTTATTTAAGTAAAGGTCTCGTAGTAACACCATCACTCTGCACCTCACGCTTAGGGTAAAGATAACTCAGAGCGTTTCTAATTTGGTGGTACATAATCATGTTGTTATTTACATTACTAAGTCCTCTATTTTCTCCTGACTTTGTGCAACCAGTTCTTAGCACCTCTTTAAAGTCTTCCATAGTGAACTGATTAAGGCTTTTACTGACACCCTTGTGACTCACCTTATTAGTTTCACCCCATGCGTAATAAGTTTTACTGCAGAGAGCTATAATGCCTTCACCCTTCCACTCTTCTTTAAACAGACCTGGGATTCTTTTTTGGCTTGGATCTAATACAAAGAAGTCTTTTAGTGCAATTTTCCAGTTTTCCTCGTTTTCGGGAGGGACGCAGTCATTTAAATCAGTGGCGGAGCAGGCGAAGTATAGGGAATCAGTATCCATTTGACAAAGTTGAAACGTCCCCGGTCGTAGGTTTGGCTTGAGGCAATCATAATAGAATTCTAGCATCCTTAGCTTTGCATATTGGTAGACAAAGAACCCTACTAACTCAGGAAGTTTGTGGACAACTTTGGATTTTGCAGATTGAACCTCGTAAACTCCATTTCCTAAATCATCTAGTCTTCTGAATCTCCAACCATTTACCTCTCTACTTGCACTAGATCTCTGACAAAATTTAACGTCCGTATGTTTTTCCACGTTTGTTATAGTTCTACCGTAATAAGAATTTCCTAAAAGTTTAAACATTTCCCCCTTGACTGCTAGGTCCGGATCAGAATCAGCTCTCGAACGATGGTAGGTTACCTCGTCGCCCAATTCTTTAAAACAGGGTTTAGGTTTGAATTCTATTGCCTGGTAAATTTTTGTAATTTTGAGACCATGTTTTAGATACCACTTGATTAGAGGAGTAGCTAGAAGAATTTTCTTTCCAAAGTAACTTCCAATCAGTCCCCTCCTAGGTTGTGCCATCAGGTCATTTTCCTCACAAAACTTCCTCATATGGTCCCCGATGTCTTCCCTAGTAATTTCAACATTTTTGAAAATAGGTGTCATCTCTGCGAAGTATTCTTTTTTGTCCTCGGGTACCTCTATATCAACCTCAACTAGTCCAAACAACCTGCTAGCTTGAACCTGAGTGACCATCTCACCAAAAGTAAGGACTGATTTTTTCTTAGGAAGGTTGAAATGTTCGTCCATGAACTCTTGCATGTCCTTAGATTCTCTTAAGTCTTGATCGAATTCACACTCCCACTTTTCAATCAAATCAAAACCCCCATCTTTAATAGCCTGAGAGATCTTTTCTGTTCTTTCCCGTTTTTGCCTTCTGTCATCTGGATCCTTATTTCTGTCTAACTCACACCCATGACCATGAAAGTAACACCCTTGAAATTGTAGGACTAGATTCTTTTCCGAGACCCACCCATCGACTTTAGCTTTTCCTATTCGCTTTTGCCCTCCGTTGTAAGCATGCTCAACTCTTACTCCCATATCCTTTGCCATATACTCTAGCCACATAGCCTCTTTTCTGCCTTTTTGGTGAACCCGTTTGAATTTGCCCTCCTTAGTGGGTTTCCATTCAGCATACAGACCAGTGGGCATATCCTGCATTGTGCACCAGAGATATAGGGCATTGGCGTCAAACCCAAAAATTTGTGCAACCTTAAAACCATTCGTAATTTCAGTGACCCCGGCTTCGTGGTATCTATGAAACACCAGGTCCCTCCACTATATTATCCTTAATTAGTTTATGCCAACTTTTAGTAAACCTATCGAAAAGCGGAAGATGAGTGTGATTAAGAAGTTTTTGCATCATTCTTTTGTAGGCTAAGCCAGGTAGAGAGATAGCCCCACTTTTAAACATATCGATTCCCATATTTTTCCAGAAGTCTACCATCTTTTCGGTAGCTTGAAGGAAGGGTCCTACATCTTGGTTATTGTAATAAATCAAAGAATCTCTCATTGTTTTCATGTTATACTTCACCCAATCCTCCGTAAATGCTGCGAAGTCTTCGTCGGAAATGGATTTTTGCCTCAAAGTGGAATAGAACATGTCCCTACTAGGAAAGCCTTGGTCTAAAAACTCTAAGGAGGTAAATGCTTCGTAGGGAAAAACACCCTTTTGATCTGGGATTTTGAAACTTTTAAGCCATTTTGAATAGGAAGTTGCGGGTGCCAGGTAGTTACTGATGTCGAGGAAGTATAATTTGGGAGTACAGAGGGCCATATAGTTATTGTTCTTTTTAACTACAAACCTAGGTTCCTGATCATTTAGGAGTAAATTTTTAATCAAACTGGACTTCATAAGATTAATTTCAAATCGTCCTGAGTTAAAGCCTAGAGTGGGAACAGATTTAAGCCAGTTTTCAAATTCGGATAAAAGATTCTCATTGTCGACCAAACCCGTAAGAGTAGGTTTGTAAATTTCCTTCAACAGTTTGTACGCTTTATCGGCAATTTCCTCCATGTAGTCCTTCATTCGAACCACCAAGTCGTAAGGATCTCCTTTTGTGATTATACACTTTGGATTCTCATAACCTGGTACATTAGAAGCTACAGATACAGAAGCAGGTATAAGTTCTTGTTCGTAAGTCAACTTTGGTCCGCCTTTCTTAGAAGTTTTCTTGAACATGCACTCAAAATCGTAGGCTATGCGGAAGGGATAGTACCATTCTGGCACAGGGATTCCAAGTTCATGAAGTTTTTGTAAGATTGTTTTTGTAGGTCCAACACCTCCACCTGTGAATATATGCTTGATACCCACCTCGCAAGTTTTGGAGTGTATGATAAAGTGACCATGGTGATGAAATAGTCTGTCGCAATTAGAGCATTTCCAAGTTTGGGTGAATTTATTGAGATTTTTTATGAAAGAGAAGTGATTTTCGTATATGTTTACTGCCATTTTCCTAGAGTGCTTTCCTAAGGGTCTACGAACAACTTTGGCTGTAATGTCTGTAGTTTCCTGGTCTCTTTCGTGATTTTGAATTGCGAGTTCATTCAGATCATCCAGTTCTTCCCCGGCTTCCTCGACTGTAGGTCCCAGTTCATAAACCGAAATAGCTATATCGAACTTTTCCTCAATCTCATCCAGATCCTCAAGGCAAACCCCTTTAAACTCTGCTCCGGGCTGCAACCACTGATAAATTAGTTCGTTTGTTTTCTCCTCAAGCCCCTCAAGTTTGCATCCAAATGCCAGCGCTAAGCATCTAAAGAAACATTTGTCATCCTCGTAAGGCCTTCCATGATAGCTATTAACTAGTGCATTAAGCACTTTATTATGTTTAACATATTCTGGGAGGTATCTGGCATCGCCAACGGCATAGGAAACAAGCTTATTAATGTAGAAACAGACATTTGTAACTTCTAGGACTGTCCACTTCGTATTTGGCCGCTGTTGCCTAACCCATTCAAGGATATCCCCCCTTTCTAGTTCATAGAAAATTTTTCCTAGATCTCCCTCATTAGAAATGTGAATTGGCTCATCAAAATACCGGTTATTTCCGGATGGGTAGTAGTATCTAAGTTCTCCGTCTCCGATATTCCTAAGTACAAAGCCGAAGGACAGATTGAATTTGAATTGCCATCTCTGAAGTTTGAACACAACCTCGATTAATTCTTTCAATTTCGAAGGATCTGTTACCCGGAAGTTATACCTGTTTTGGATACCGGGAGTTACGAAATACCTAGTTCTAATCCTACTCCAATTTTCTCTGTAAATTTTTGCTAAATCTTCAGGTAGGTCCTTAATCAAGCTTCTCGTCAAATTGGGGGCGTCTTCAGTTGGAAGATTCGAAAAGTGGGTCTGTCTCAGGGTCTTGGGGTCCGGAACCTTTGGTGGTTCTCGATGAGTCCTCAAATGTCCTTGATAGCCCTTATATGTTTTATATTTGAATCCACATTTTTTGCATTGATAAGAAGGTTGTTCATTTGGATGG
>JASAND010016406.1:0-69344 GCA_030248195.1 Trissonchulus latispiculum | reverse complement strand
ATATTTATAGTTGCAGACGCAGAGCTATGCTCACAAATTGGTAAACTGTAAAGAAGAACTGCCACCAGCATCAGTCCGGGCAGTTTCCGCGAATATGGGTTGTTCAGCGAGGCTGGTCCATATTAGTGCGCTTTTAACCTAGTCCTCCTGGCATTTACAACCTACCTCTCCCATATTAACGTTTTAAAACCTAGTCCTCTGTCCGCTTAAAACCCAGTGTCACCCATATTGCATTTGTCATGCTCCATCGGAGCATTTTTATTCTTGTAGATATATATATATATGTGCCACTTTCTGTGGGATTGGTTCAAAACCGACCACT
Organism: Trissonchulus latispiculum; assembly: GCA_030248195.1. NCBI lineage: Eukaryota > Metazoa > Nematoda > Enoplea > Enoplida > Ironidae > Trissonchulus > Trissonchulus latispiculum. The sequence continues at coordinate 69,022 of JASAND010016406.1, read as the reverse complement.
ACGTAGAGGAAAAAATTCGACCATAACCGACTTTGCCCGCTTTCAGATATATATGTAAAGTTTGTAATCGTAGAAGTCAGAGCATAATGACACCATTTCCAGCTCTCGAAGTGGTTTCTAGCTCGAGATATGAGCCCTGGAAGTTGACCCCTCAGGTACGTACTAGTTTGGCGCCTTCAAATAGAAAATAAGTAAAACTTTTTTGAGAGCGCTTCAATTAATACTTGTCTCCAAATTTTGCGGTGCACATGTCGGCATATCAGACACACTTGTACGCTAAGTTTTAAAAAAGTTTGTTTAGGTTTGCGGAAACGATTGCGGATTACGGATATGTGACAAATGCAGACTCTGTTTTGGGCTGCCAGCTTTGCAGCTTTTTGCCTGCAGCGCTCGATGCAGATTCGGGGGATGAGTAAACATGGTATTCAAAATATTAGTCTATAATAGCACTAACTATGTGCAAAAAATCAACTTTCCCTGTGACATGGGATGTGTTTAAATTTTGGCCTGAAGTGATCCGATAAGTGGGTGGGCCTCCACCCCCCCCCCAACTAAAAATGTCAGCATTTTATATGTCAAGGTATTTTTACAGGGGGGTGATTGGTTTATTTTAGGTGGGGAGAGTGGGGGGTGGAGTGGAGAATTTCTAAAATTTGGGGTAAATTCAGAAAACGGGTCAAGTCCGGGTCGAAGCTCTTGATCCGTTGACACGGATCCATCGCGGCTAGGTAAATAAATGTCATGTCTATTCTTCCTACCAGCGTAAGCTGGACCCCGTATTTATACAGTAATACTGATGCAGGCATCATTGCAATCGCGCCAGCCCCCCCCCCCCCCCAGAAAACAGCATTGACCCAAGGACGCCGCTTCTGCATGTACGAGTCTTTAATATACCTCTGTGAGTTATTTCTCATGGTTCTTGGAGTCAGATCTTGAGAATGTCGTAAATTTCCCATGGATTTGGACAAAGAGGACCTGGCAGAAACAGCACCGTTACGCATACGTTCCTGAACGGCTGAAAAAGCAACAACAAGTTTTAGGGAAAACAGGAAGTTTACTTAAAAGGGAACACGGCTGATTTCATATAAAAATAGCACACAAACAAATAACGTTTAGAAAGTTAACGCTTAGTCTAAGCTTTTAGGGCTTATAATTCGACGTATGTGCCATTTTAAAACTCAAGTAAACATACATGTTGGCTTCTGTAGCAAAGCTACTGCAAAAGCTTTAGCACACCGACGGCAAGTAAAAATAAATAATCACACAGACCGTACTTTTTTCTCATGCATTCGTACGAATACCTACACATGTTTAAACTTTTGAATTTTTAGATGCATCAGGACAAGCCCTAACACAGAAAACAACCAGAGTAGGAACACGGTAACGGAGACTGGTGGGCGGATACCATAGGAAATAATTTTAAAAATACCAGGAGTCACTCAAACTCTGAGTTCTCTGAACCCACAGACAAAATATGATTTCAGTAAAACATTAACACTCAAACTATGTACACGAAAAAATTGTTTTTGTGCTTGTACTAACCGGTGTTTCTGTCATCCAGTATCAAAATTAATTGAAATACACTTTGGCTTGCCTTCGAGCCTTGCCACGAAATTTTTCTGGCTACTAACGCTATTGTTCTAACATTTTTTACTTTAGAACTGCCGTAGCCAAACCTTTGCCGGATTCCAGATCCGCCACTCGTCGCAAGACATCCGCCATACTGCTTCGAAGACACATCAACTCATCCTCTTGTTCCGCCACCCTCCGTTCCAGATCAACCACACGGTCCTGTAGGCCTGTCGTCTCACCAGAAACAAGATCATCTAAACATTAATTAATTAAATACTAAAATTGAATACATACTTATATAGATTAAAGGCTAAAAAAACTGTTTCTCATTTGCTTTATATTACATACATAAACGTAAAAACGTACCTTTCTTACTATTAAAATAGACCATACCCAAACGCAAGTCTTAACTTTAAAAATTCACGCACAACTAAGGGCAGTTATCTGTCATCTATGTTGCACATAAAAACTTCTCTATGAACCATATGGCATGAATAGTCCTATATTTTTTGCTTATCACCGGCTTAAGTATACATAAACATATGATCGTAAAATACAAACGAAACTTTATGCATATTTCAAACTTATATATATATACACTTATATCAGCTTTATATACGTGTATAGGCCCTGAGCTAGAATAAAAATTTAAAGATATACATGAGTCTATACAACAAGCAAGTATATATAAGTACGTATACAATGGTTAACTTCATAGCCTGAATTTAAAAATCATAAATTATTTGTTTCTCAAAAATAATTTCGCTAAACTAAAATCGGAAGAAGTTTCCGAGCTTCAAGCTAAACCATAAAGATAAAACTTACGCATACATATATACACAGTAACAAACAACTCACCGTTTGTTATACCAAAAGTTTAAACCTGCTATATTTTATTGTCAATAAATAAATACGTAGGCAACACTGGCGGATCCAGGATTTGGTGACGCGGGGCGGCAAAATTTTTCAGCAGGGAGTCTGGGAGGCGGAGCCCCCCAGAAGTTGAAGAAATTTTTGTTTTTGCAATAAAATCGGTCTTCGGATCTTTAATTCTTTTCATACTGAAGAACTGAGAAAATTTTTGAAAATTCTTGACATTTTTAGGCAAAAATGGTAATTTTCTCCGAAAAATCGGATGCATTTCAAACTGCTATCGTTCAAACTTCAAACCGAAAAATCGGATGCAGCAAACTCCTAAGAAGTGGCAAGAAGCTATCTTGATCCCTGTTTTCAAAAAAGGTGATAGACGACTATGCAAAAGCTACCGAGGAATCTCACTGCTTCCTGTTGCTGGTAAAATCTTGTCGATCATCATTTTGGAGAGGTTGAGTACCACACTGGACTCTTCAACAAGAGACTCAAGCCGGTTTCCGTAAAGGACGGGGCACTATCGATCAGATATTTGCACTACGACAAGTGCTTGAGCGTCGTCACCGGTACAACCAGTCCACAATAGCCGCTTTCCTTGACTTCTCAGCTGCCTTCGACAGCGTCGACAGGCCGGTACTGTGGAAGCTTCTGGCGGCCTGTGGCGTCCCAACCCTGTACGTAAACCTGATCAAAAACATCTACAACGAGTCATCAACTAGAATTCGGGTGTACGGCGAGCTAAGTGAGCCATTTCGCTGTAACAACTGGCGTTAGACAGGGAGACGTGTTGTCCCCACTTCTGTTTCTACGAGCTGTGGATAGAGTGATGTCCAAGAGTATACAGCCTGATGATGGTGTTAGTATCAGCGACGGGGATCTAATTGCGGACTTGGAGTATGCGGATGACATTGCAGTGATGGCGGCCAATCAGGAAGATATGCAGCGACTTATCAACAACGTCATCGTGCACAGTGAGCCCATAGGACTTAAATTGAACGCGGCGAAGTGCAAGTACATATCTTCGGCAGCTCTCACTCGTGACCTGACGGTAGATCAGCAGCCCATCGACAAAGTTGAAGCCTTTCCCTACCTCGGAAGCCTGATTTCTGTAGATGGAGCCCCCTCTGCTGAAATCGACTGTAGAATCGGGAAAGCGCTAAATGTATTTAACCAGCTTAATAAACATCTATGGCGCCGTCGTGAAATTTCTGTACGTACGAAGATGCGCATTTTCAACAGTATGGTAATGTCGGTACTGCTGTATGGGCTCGAAACAACGTCTTTGCGGAGAGCGGACATCGGCAAGCTCGAAACTTTTCAGAACAGCTGCCTGCGCCGAATACTCGGACTCAGACGGGCAGACCGGATTAGCAATGCCGAACTGAGACAGCGGGCCGGGCACACCAGCACCATGGAATCACATCTGCGGAAGAAAAGACTGCAGTGGCTCGGTCACGTTGCTCGAATGGATCATAGACGCCTCCCTAAATTATCCTTTTTCTCTCTCCCTCCATCGACCTGGCGGAAAAGACGGGGCCGACCGCTACAAACATGGGAGGAAAAGGACTACGACGACCTGAAGAGCCCAATGGCACTATACACCCTTGGCAACTTTAACTGGAGGGACACAGTTAAAACGCTTGCGGCTGACCGAATTCAGTGGAAGGAGATCACTTCTGATGCTATCGCTAACCGAAGGCCACCGATGTCTTCGTGGCGAAGATGATGGTGAACAAGTAAGCAATTTCAAGCTTTTTCTTCATAAATGCAATAAATATGCGGTTAAAAAGTAGAAAATTAGCGCCGAAGGCGCGAAATTCTTTCGTTTTTGCTCTTTTTCCTCTTTCTTTCCTTAATTTTTCCTACCTTCGAATCGCGACGGGAGAGGGGCGGCCCCCCCTGGAAGGCAATATATAACTAAGTATATCAGAGATGAAACCGGGTCACCGGGTCAGTTCGGGTCACCGGGTCAGGAGCCTTGACCCGGTCTTGACCCGGTAATTTTGATTGGAGGAATTTTTTTGCTGTTATAGGATATTTTTTAAAGTTTTACCAATTTTTGATAACTGAAAACTTCAACAATTACTCGAAAACTAGCAATAGAAATATTCGTAACTTAATCGTGTAGTTTTTTTTTAAATGCTTGTCGCTGTAGTAGTGTCCTCATAATGTTTGTAATGTCCTGTCAAGCTGAGACCTTGGTTTGAAACTACAATGATTGCATTGAATCTTAACTAGAAAATGAAAACTATTACATGGTTGGGTACTGAGAGTCTGAAATCTTTATTTTAAAATCTAATATTCTCCATGCTATTATTTTTGGAGGGAGAGGGTTAGTCTGTGGGCTTCAAATCTCGGTAAGAAGGAAAATTTCAGCAAAACAAGGTTTACAGATTCTGAGTTTTACTTTGCATTTTTTGCAATTGTTATGGCTTACTACAATCTTCAGGAACCAATTGTGAATGATTTTATTTCATATATATTCTCTGAATCCTAGCCATACGAAAAATATTTCCAAAAAAATTCCGCTGAGTGAAACTTCAATCATACAACTAAATGAAATATTCTACTAAAATATATAATGATAAAACAGAAAAGTGCTAATGTTAAACCCTATGATTAGAATTAGATGATGTTATGACTTTGGCAAAGTATTTTGTTCCAATTTGTTTGATTCAAAAAGCTATGTAGTTTACTTCACATTATTGAGTGCAAAATCGTGCAAATCGTTTTAATTTTTCCGGCTTACTGACAATATTAACTTTACTTTCCAATGCTACTACCTTAAGGAAAGCAAAACTTTTGCCCAACTTGATAGTTGTCGTCAAAAATGTCCAAATTGGTAAAAAACACTCACCACACCCCAATAAAGTATTTTTAATTTTTTGCAAGCTTAAACCTGAATTTTCAAAAATATATACCGGGTCACCGGGTCAGTAAATAGTGACCCGGTTTCATCTCTGAAGTATATAAGTCAACAATTCAAAATGAATCCAATGGACTTACTCCAGGCGTCCGTTAAACTATCCATACAGTTCACCAACTAAATATATACTGTGTGATCGAAAATCTATCTTTAAAGGTTTAATAATGGAGAACATCAAATATTCACCAGAAAAGCACAAAGTCGGGACTTTAAAATAAAGATACCGTCAGCTTATCCAACTATATTAACAAATCTAAGCAGAAACTTCTATAAATTCAGCCAACCGAGCAAACGCAACAGCTCCGATAAAGTTAAGAGATATTTTATTCATAGTTTTCGGCTAGAATAGAAATTTTGTGTAATACAAAAATAGCCAAGCCTTGCAACACAACAAAGGTATTTTATTTCAAGGTTGCAGCTGGCACTGGCATAACACAAACGAATTTCTCAAAGTTACGTAAAAGTATAAGCATTTTGCGTAGATACAGTGAAAATGTTTACGTTTAACTTAAATCAGGTCACTAAATTTCTAGGCTGAGAAACCTTATAGCGTTGACTAAAGATATTTTTGTTTGCTGCTCTGTGCCAAATGTAAGTCATTGCTCGGTATTAATAATAATAAATATCTGAAAACAAGCCAGCTATATATATTATGTAAGTATAACACACACTATTAAAGCATCCATACAAAACTTGAAGAACCCACACAAGAAGCCTAAACATTCAGAACCCAATGTTGATAATCCCCTTTGTATAAAAAAAGTCTCGTCAAAAATCAAACAATGATTGAATAAAATCCTAGGAAAGCACAAGAGAAGGGTTCATGCAGATGTTGAGCACGGAATTAAAGGACTTATAGCACATGCATATAAACGAATGTACGTGTATGTATATATATACGTATATATATATATATATTATAGGGGAGCGCGAGAGCGCTCCCCTATAATATGGGTGTAAAAGGCTCAGTGCGGCCCTTGGAGACCCGTTCGAGCTCCGTGCCAGCTAAATACTCAACGAAACTGGACAATTTTGGTATCGTTGGAATCTACACGACGAGTACTACAAGTCGCAAAAAAGTTTTGGTCAAAATTTCCAACTTTGAAAATTTTCGCTTCCGGGCAAGTTAGGTCCGTTTGTTTTTTTTTCCGTGTAAGTCACGCTTGGAAAAATGCAATTTTCTGTCGCAGTGTTAGAACGATCTGGGCATTTTCAGCAGGTGAAGTTTGGTTTTTCTGAACGTATATACCCCGAAAGTGAACCTTTTTGATATTTTTTCGCTGCCCGGCCCGGCCGGCCACCTGTACGGCCGGCCAAAAGTGGACTTGGCGCTAAAATGGCCAAAAATGGCCAATTTTTTGTCAAAGCTACAGGACTCAGGGAAGACGCTAGAGAGACGTGGTTTGTTGCATAAGGATCTACGGAAGGGTTTATATGTCCTAACGAGGGCGATTTTTGATATCTGGCCAGGATCGTTCTGGCGGCCGGCCCAAAGTTGGTCCGGCCAAATAGCCATTTTCGGAAAATTTCTAAGTCCCAACTCTACAGGAAATAGTCAAAAATAGGCCTAAATATGCTGTTTTGGGCCATATAGTGGGACGCATATAAGGGTTATCGGGGTCGCTGAACACGATGAGCATAGTCGCAGCGCTGTGCGGTGCTGCTATCGTGCTGTACTGCTATGCAACAACCACAGCACGCTGTCTGTAGACTTACTGTAAACGGCTGAACATATGAAACTTGGCGAAAATCATGTCTGTAGTAAGGGGGAACTGTAGCTATGTTAGTTGGTGCACTCTCTAGCTTCCACCGTGCTGTATGTGCTGCCCCAAACACAGCACCGTCGATAACAAGTTATTCATTCGTCACTGGTATTTGAAATTCGGCATACAGATAGTTTAGGACATGACAAACTATTATAGATACGTTTCGTATACTTATTACGATGCTACTATGTGGTTGCGCTGCAGTGGAGTGCTGCAGAAGTACAGCACGGCCTATAACTAACTACAGAAAACTTGCAATCGTCTGAAATTTTGCACACAAGTGCAGAATAGCATTGCAAATCGTGCCGTATGAATTTCCCTCACTGGCAGTAAGTTTGCATCTGGTTGCGCTGCAGTAGAGTGCTGCTGAAGTACAGCACGGCCTATAACTAGCTACAGATAAGTTGCAATCGTCTGAAATTTTGCACACAAGTGCAGAATAGCATTGCAAATCGTGCCGTATGAATTTCCCTCACTGGCAGTAAGTTTGCATCTGGTTGCGCTGCAGTAGAGTGCTGCTGAAGTACAGCACGGCCTATAACTAGCTACACGTAAGTTGCAATCGTCCGAAATTTTGCACACAAGTGCGGCAGAGCATTGAAAATCGTGCCGTATGAGTTTCCTTCACCGACAGTAAAGTTTGCATCTGGTTGCGCTGCAGTAGAGTGCTGCTGAAGTACAGCACGGCCTATAACTAGCTACACGTAAGTTGCAATCGTCCGAAATTTTGCACACAAGTGCGGCAGAGCATTGAAAATCGTGCCGTATGAGTTTCCTTCACCGACAGTAAAGTTTGCATCTGGTTGGGCTGCAGTCGAGTGATGCTGAAGCACAGCACGGCCTATAACTAGCCACAGGTAAGTTGCAATCGTCGGAAATTTTGCACACAAGTGCGGCAGAGCATTGAAAATTGTGCCGTATGAGTTTCCTTCACCGACAGCAAAGTTTTCATTTGGTTGCGCTGCAGTAGAGTGCTATATGCTATATACAGTAACTAAAACTATTGCAGCCATGGATACTGGATGTTGGATTTCTGTCAAAATAGAGAAAAAGGAAGAACTTGGAACTTTTCAAGCTTCTTTGTTCTGTACTTTCGGTTGACTATTAATGATTGGCGGAATTTTTAAAGTTTCTTTCACACAGCTTTAACGTTTTTGCTATTTACTGAGAACCTTAAAAATGAAATAGGACAAGAATAAAAATGCTCCGGTGGAGCATGAAAAATGCAATATGGGTGACATTCGGTTGTAAATGGACAGAGGACTAGGTTTTAAAACGTTAATATGGGAGGGGCAGGTTGTAAATGCCAGGAGGACTAGGTTAAAAGCGCACTAATATGGACCAGCTTCGCTGAACAACCCATATTCGCGGTCACTCATGCTCCACTCCACATGACATACGAGTAAGATCTACATTCTTCAGCTTTCAAAGCAAGCGGGACGATTGTGAAATATTAAAGCTTACGTATTCCAAATAAACAATGCAGTTCTGGTAGAAAGGTGTTCAAGGTGTTTTTTCTGCAGTGTTGGCGCATAATCTTGTATTAAGTTGATGCGAAAAGCAGTTGACATTATGGAGGACGTGTATTATTAAGTTGTATAATAAGGAGCACGACCACAATATATACTTGCAGGCCATGCTGACAAAAATCGTACAATTTTCCGAAGAACTGCCAATAGCAACAGCAAGCAGCAGCCGATAGAAACTCTGGACAGTTTCCGCGAATATGGGTTGTTCAGCGAAGCTGGTCCATATTAGTGCGCTTTTAACCTAGTCCTCCTGGCATTTACAACCTGCCCCTCCCATATTAACGTTTTAAAACCTAGTCCTCTGTCCATTTACAACCGAATGTCACCCATATTGCATTTTTCATGCTCCACCGGAGCATTTTTATTCTTGTATATTTTCAGGGGGTAGCGCCCTCGCGGAGGTTAGGGTAGACCCGGTGAATCGGACCCCGTGTTAATGTATGCAGTTGTGGGGGTCGCTAATGCCCGATTTAGGGGGACAGTCAGCCGTTGTTGTACCGTCATGCCCCCATCCTTTTAACTAAAATTTTGACGCTTTTACACTCTTAGTTGTTATGTATATACTCTTTATCGGTGGGCACTGGATATCGCGATTTCTGTTTGAGACATAGTCATGAAGAGTTAGCAAATGTTTGGCAGTTTGTAAATTTTAAAAATATTTTTCACTTTTGGTTATCCGAATATATTTTTTGAAATCAATGCTTCATAGTACAGCAAAAACGTGACAGAAAAATTGAAATTTTTAGCTGTGAAATTTAATTTTTTTTTTGAAACCTAGTTTTAGTCAGCGGTTAACTGGATAACCGCATATCCGTTACCGCAAAAGTACATAGGCTGATATTCGGATATGAAAAATATACGATGTTCATCAGTGTTCGATGTTCTCCGTTGTTCTAATTGTATATGTATACTATATTTTTGTGGTAATTGAATCGCGAGCAATCGCCCGTCAAAGCGGAAGAGCAAAAAATTTTGAAAATAAAAAATTTAGCACGCAATACTTGACGAAGTCTAGCCGTTTTAAGGGGGACGGGCTTTGTTTGGGACCTGGCCTAATTTTCCACCCAATGGCTAGTTATAAGCCATCTACTAATTTTCCAAACTATAAAAATCGCCATCGATTTTTATGTTTTTTCATTTTTAAAAAATTTTTCAACCAAAGGAAAGTTCATGTCATGACGGTTCAGAAATATTGCTGTACCAAAACTGTACCGTGAATCTAATTATAAACGAAACAATTTCGCTCCCTACATTTTTGGTCAGACTAATTTCATATTTCCTCTTCCTTGTGTTTCAGAATGGACGCTCCAGAGTGTATTGCCCTGACCATGGAGCCGAATGCATCTTTTACATGATCGGTTCTGGTCCTGGATTTTCAGTCTCTCTATCCTTCAATAGTTTATTGCCTACAACTATTGCTATTCTACCTGTCAGGGCAAAGTTCATCGCTTATGAGAGGTTTGATTGGTCGCCTTTTATTTTTTGAAGATTTTGCTCATTGAATTATAGTATCCTGCTGTTTTACCTACACATTATGCTTTAGCTCAGTTTTTAAGTTTTAATTTTACTGGGCTTGTTGACAATTTATGCGTTGGTTTTTGGTACCAGTAACAGTCTTAACTGCAAACTTGAAAGCAAACAGTATGTATATTAGATTTGCGGTCTTTATTATAGTTGTTTTGCTAGTTTCCTAGCGGTCTATACGTAGGACTGTGGCTATCAGCTTTTTGTCCAGTTCGTGCTACAATAATACAAATTGGACCGGGGTCTGGCCTCGGCCCCGGTTCCGGTGGTCAGGCCCTGGTCTAGACCGGGGCCACAAATTAACGAAATTTTATAAATTTTGACATTTTTTGACCAAAATTTTAAAAATCCGAAAGTCAAAAATAGATCTAAGTGCTTCAAATCGTTTTCTTACCGATTTGAATGAAGACAACCATAGTAACGTTTGAATACCAGAAATTATTGCATTAAGAAAAAATTTAAAAAGTTTTTATTTGGACCTCCAGTTTCTAGTAGTGGCGGCCCCGGTTTATCTCTAATACTGTTTGTGTTGTCTTTAGTTCTGATGAAATTTCCTTTGGCTGTTACCGACTTCGCTTACCGGAATCTTTTCTGGAGCGTGGGGAAATGGCAGTGATAGAAACAGAAAACTAACTGTTTCAATTCGATTATGTCCCGGGGTCGTAAAATGTTGGAGTGGTTGAGAAAATTGTTGGCCAGGTGGTTTGCTCAGATTTTGTAGATTGTTAAAGTCTGTTGCTTGTTCTTATGTGTTTGTGGTTTTTACTATTTTTATGTGTTTGTTTTAGCATTTATTGAATGATGTTCATATCTCGCCAGCCGGTGTAGGCTTTGTCTCTTCCAGAATACGCTGTGGTGTAATGCCAAAGTGAGTGTAAAGATTTCAGTTTTTTTATTTCTTTTTATAATTTTGACTGAAGTTTAAGTTGTTTTATTTTATGCATTTCTGATCTAAAGCTTAAGTTATTCTGTAGGTTTAAACCTAAGGTATTATTACCCAGTATAATCATGGGGGAGCTCGGAGAGCCCCCCCATAACATGAGCTATAAAGGCACTTTGCGGATTTGGAAAAGTGCTAATTAGGCATAACTAATTAACGGGAAGGAATTAAGAGCTAATATTTGCATTTTTGAAATCTCCAGGCCAAGAGCTTTCGAATGATACCAAACTTGCCCGGAAAAAATGAACTTCGAAAAAATCGACTTTCTCTTACGGGTTTGAAAGGGGTTTTTTTCTCTGTATATATTCAGCATGATTTTTTCCAATTTTGTGTTAACTCGATTTTTCGAACGGCCCATAGGAAAAATTTTCTATACTATTTTTTGATTATCTAGGCAATGGTACTTAGCAAGTTTATGTTTTTTTTCGAATTTCGATCTGGTTCGATTTTTATAGATGGTCAAAAATGGGAAAAATAGCGTTTTTGGACACCTGCAAGCTGAAAAATTTCCAAGTCCGAAAATTTGAAAATAGTCTAAAAACGGGCAAAAACAGCGTTTTTCGGCCTCGGGGTGGTACCCATATACAGTAAATCGGGGTCGCTGAACACGATAAGCATATCGCCGAAGCCGACGGATGTGACCTTCGGGCTGCATGGCGCCCGTGGTTCCTCGCCCAGGGTCAAAGTTGGGAAAAGTCTCCAAAAACAGCTATTTTCGGCGTTTTGGTTGGGGGCATATATAGTAAATCGATTATGCTCGTTTCAATGGGCGTATTGTCGAAACCGACGGAAGTGACCACTGGTCACTACGGTCTAGGTGGCCTATTGACCACTGGTCAAACCCCCTAAAACAGCGTTTTTCGGCTTTTTTGGTTGGAGGCATATATAGTAAATCGACTATGCTCGTTTCAATGGGCATATTGTCGAAACCGACGGAAGTGACCACTGGTCACTACGGTCTAGGTGGCCTATTGACCACTGGTCAAACCCGCTAAAACAGCGTTTTTCGGCGTTTTGGTTGGAGGCATATATAGTAAATCGACTATGCTCGTTTCAATGGGCATATTGTCGAAACCGACGGAAGTGACCACTGGTCACTACGGTCTAGGTGTCCTATTGACCACTGGTCAAACCCGCTAAAACAGCGTTTTTCGGCGTTTTGGTTGCAGGCATATATAGTAAATCGACTATGCTCGTTTCAATGGGCATATTGTCGAAACCGACGGAAGTGACCACTGGTCACTACGGTCTAGGTGGCCTATTGACCACTGCTCAAACCTCCTAAAACATCGTTTTTCGGCGTTTTGGTTGGAGGCATATATAGTAAATCGACTATGCTCGTTTCAATGGGCATATTTTCGGAACCGACGGAAGTGACCACTGGTCTTGGTGGCCTATTGACCAATGGTCAAACCCCCTTAAACTTCGTGTTTCAGCGTTTTGGTTGGGGGCATATATAGAAAAGCGACTATGCTCGTTTCAATGGGCATATTTTCGAAACCGACGGAAGTGATCACTGGTCACTACGGTCTAGGTGGTCTATTGACCACTGGTCAAACCCCCTGGAACAGCGTTTTTCGGCGTTGTGGTTGGGGGACATTACACTACCAAAAATTGGATAAGGACAAGTAGGAAAAATGCTCCTTGCAGTCGCATGAAAAAGTTAATATGAGCTATTATGGCCAACATTTAAACGTGCTGAGGACAAGATTTAAAATGTTTAATATGAGCCAACATCTAAATATATAAGTAGAGGACAAGATGTAAACGTTTAACATGAGCCGCTACGTTTCTCTTGGGCTCATATTGACGCAAATGAAATGGCTAATATATTTTTTATATACAAAGGCTTTCTTCAGATAGTCAAAAGGTTAGAACGGTTTGCATATGCAAGGATGGTATGGCTGGATTAAATCTCACTAGGTAAGTATATATCGTCTGTGACAGTTCTAATTTTTATTGCCTTATTCTGGTTTATATTGGTTGCCTTTGTTAATAATTTATATACATGTATATACATGTATACGTATAGTGAGATCTAGAAGCAACGTCAAAAAACAAGCAAATGTTTTGAAGCGAAGTTGAAAAATCAGGCAATTCTGATTTTTGCTTAAAACGTATGCGCCAGTATTAATATATATTCAGTCTTTTCTGGCTAGGTTTAACAATGTCTGTTTAGAGGACACGTACCACAGGCGTAACCAAAGTGAGCGTCAATATGAGCCCAAGAGAAACGTAGCGGCTCATGTTAAACGTTTACATCTTGTCCTCTACTTATATATTTAGATGTGGGCTCATATTAAACATTTTAAATCTTGTCCTCAGCACTTTTAAATGTTGGCCATAATAGCTCATATTAACTTTTTCATGCGACTGCAAGGAGCATTTTTCCTACTTGTATAATTTAGTTTAGTACAGCACTTTTCCGTTGATATGCCGCAGGTGTAAAACTAAATATGGCAGATGTAGCATACACTACTAATACGTGCCTTTTTTATTTGCTGTACAAATGTTTCATGCCTGGGTCTTGGGGCCAATGTGTTTCGGGGAAGTTGGGTGGAATTTTGGAATCTCTCTCTGTCTTTCGGTGCTTCTTCGAAAACACTATAAGAATAGAATGCAGTGCGTATTAAAATTGACCGTTTTCGGCGTGACATTTCAATCCGGGGCTTATTTTTAGGCTAAAATCGGGTAAGCTTTCTGCTCTTTTTCTGGGAATTTTTCTTGGAGGGGGCGAAAATTTTTCTAAAAATGTGCTTAAACTAGTGCTATTTTCTTGCATGTCTGTAAAAGTTAATTTTTATCGCGAAAATATTCAGATTTAGTGCACAAATTTAGATTTCCTGCACCTTTCCCTATGAAATCCCGGCTTCGCCGGCCAATGTAAACCCGGCTTTGCCGGCCATTCACTACCGTCCTGCACCTTTCCCTAATTCTCTATTCATAAATTTCTATGGACTAAGATCAGGATGATTCAGGTCTCATAGAGGCTGGCCTAACCAGTTACTTCGTAATCTTATACCTTATCGCTGATAATTTTTAATTAAAGTTAACTGGATCCCTCTGACGATGTATCATTCTGGTCCTAGTCCACCTCTGGCCCACTGGTAAAAAGATCATACGGCGTTCTACACTTCTCCCGCTAATTGTAAAACCAATTCGACCTCTTAATTTTTTCATGATCAGAGTCTAGGGAATTAAGGCCGAAAGACTCTGATTAACCTATCAAACTGCTCAGTATATATGTATCGAACCAGTAATTAAATTCTTTCCGTATTCGTTTAAATAAGCCCATCTATCCCATATCCTGTTTTGTTTTGTTTTTGTTTGTTTATTTGTTGTTGGCACACATTTTAGTTTATCATAGGGGTCGCGGCAGCGACCCCTATAATATGTGTGAAAAGTGGCTGGAGACAGTGTAAAATAAGCTGCGCAGAAGCTGCGCAAAATCCTGCGCAGATCCTGCGCAGATTTCATGCGCAAATTGTAGAGCACATCGAGTTTAGTATGTCTGTGAAGTTTCAGCCCCGTATCACTTACCGTTAAAAAGTTGCGCCCCGGACCGGTTATGGCGGCGATGTTTTTTTTTTTTCGGTTTCTCCTATTTGATGGTTGTATTGTACATAATGTTCGCCGCTTTCACGTGATCTGCAGCGGTGGGCCAACCTAAAGGGCTATGGGGTCTAGTAGTACCCTCTAAAGAATTTAAGAATCACAACTTTTTTTTTGCGCCGCAGCTGCGCCACAGCGCCGCAGTGGCGCCGCAAAGTCGGCTCATAGCGAAAAGTGACCATTTTTGTGGTCGTCGCTCAGGTCGAACATTACGAGCTGGAGCTGATTTCTTTTTATATTCAGAAATTACATATATTGAACTAACTAACGGTCCAGGTTGCGTTTCTCTATCACTTCCCTAGCGACCACAGTGGCCCGTCAAAGATGGCGAAAATTCGAAAAATGAAAAATCGAAATTTCTCGCTATCTATTTAACTTTGAACGCTCAAATCTTCCATACAATGGTTTTCTGGCACGGAGAATCGATTCCCGCAGTCAGTTTTACCGTCAGACCCACCCATTTTGCTGGGCTGGTTCCACTTTGCCGTCGGGAGGGTCAAGTCGGAAACCGCTTCCTGGAAGTCCATAGTAGGCTTTACCTGGCCTCTCAAAACTTTGTCTATAGGGGTTTTCTGGTGCGCCCAGCTCATTCCCGGTGTCCTTTTTGCCGTAGGACTCATCCATCTTGCTGTGCTGGTTCCACTTTGCCGTCTGGAGGGTCATGTCGGAAACCGCTTCCTGGAGGTCCATAGTAGGCTCTACCTGGCCTCTCAAAACTTTGTCTATAGGGGTTTTCTGGTGTGCCCAGCTCATTCCCGGTATCCGTTTTGCCGTCCGACGTACCTAATTTGCTGGGCTGGTTCCACTTTGCCGTTTGAAGGGTCAGTCGGGTGGGGGTCAAGTGGTAGAAAATAAAATTTTCTCAAATTTGGTACCAAATGAAAGCCCTAAGCAGACTGAGCAACTTTTGTCATAGAACTGCATGCTCAAAGTGGCTGTAGAGGGGTGTGGGGGGGGGGGGGGGGGAACTAGGGGAATTTCGGGTAAAAATGAAATTTTTCAAATGTGTTAAAATTTGGTACAAAATGAAAGCCCTTATCGAGCGGAGCAATTTTTGTCTTAGAACTGCTTGCTCAAAGTGGCTGTAGATTGCTGTGGTGGGGTGGGGTGGGGACTTTGGCGATTTTCGGTCAAAAATGAAAGTTTTCAAAAGTGGTCAAATTTGGTACCAAATGAAAGCCCTAAGCGAGCTGAGCAACTTTTGTCATAGAACTGCATGCTCAAAGTGGCTGTAGAGTGCTGTGGTGGGGTGGGGTGGGGACTTAGGCGATTTTCGATCAAAAATGAAAGTTTTCAAAGTGGTCAAATTTTGCACCAAATGAAAGCCCTAAAGCGAGCTACCCAAACAACTTTTGTCATAGAACTGCATGCTCAAAGTGGCTGTAGAGTGCTGTGGTGGGGTGGGGTGGGGGACTTGGCGATTTTCGGTCAAAAATGAAAGTTTTTCAAAATGGTCCAAAATTTGGTACCAAATGAAAGCCCTAAGCGAGCTGAGCAACTTTTTGTCATAGAACTGCATGCTCAAAGTGGCTGAGATGCTGTGTGGGGTGGGGTGGGGACTTAGGCGATTTTCGGTCAAAAATGAAAGTTTTCAAAAGTGGTCAAATTTGGTACCAAATAGAAAGCCCTAAGCGAGCTGTGCAACTTTTGTCATAGATCTGCATGGTCAATGTGGCTGTGGTGGGGTGGGGTGGGGACTTAGGCGATTTTCGGTCAAAAATGAAAGTTTTCAAAAGTGGTCAAATTTGGTACCAAATGAAAGCCCTAAGCGAGCTGAGCAACATTTGTCATAGAACTGAATGCTCAAAGTGGCTGTAGAGAGATGTGGTGCGGGGGGGTGGGGAGTTAGGCGATTGTCGGTCAAAAATGAAAGTTTTCAAAAGTGGTTAAAGTTTGGTACCAAATGAAAGCCCAAAGTGAGCTGAGCAACTTTTGCGGTGTCGGATTTATGCCTTTCTCAACCGGAATATAAAGGATAGACATAGGCCCAACACACATATTATCCCCCTTTTGTGCGGAGCATTTTTGATACTTGTTTCAAAGTAGCTTAAGCAATCATCATGTAAGGCATCAAAAAAGGTAAAGGTACCTTAAACATTTATGTAAGTGCGATATCACATTGTGGCTTATATATAACTTACTTAAGGGGGGGGGGCTGCTTTGGGTCAAAATCGATAGTAGCGGATTTCGCTCATTTTCACACACAAAATAGGTACATATCTTCTCAAAAACAAGACAAAAACGTTAGAGTTCGAAAACCAAGCAGTGATACAGATATTCAGCGATAAAGTTGGAAACTGAAAATCAATGGTGACTAGCCCTCCAGGGTCATGTTGCCACAGAACGGTAGCGAAATTTGGGTCAACTAATATGGCAAATTAATTCTGTGGGTTGGCTAATATTTTAATGCTAAAACTACCTCGAATTTCCATCCATTCGTTCACAGTACATTCTTCAATTGTGAACTGAGCCTTTTCAGCTAACTGTGCCCCCAAACTTCATCTTGCTCTAACTTTCAGATACTACATTTCGGGCACATCGTTCTATTAGAAAAAGTTGTTCAGCTCACTCAGTAGCTATCGAATGATACCCAATTTGTCCATATTTTGGAAATCTCAAAATTGGACTTTTGTGACCTATAAGAGACTCAAGGAGCCGACATGACAGAAAAGTTCTACCCTGAAGTTTTGCCATTACCATAATGTCAGGTAGGCATTGAGAGTTTTATGTGCCAATTTTGACTTTCGAATTGGTAACGAGTGAAAAATTATTTTTTAAAACGTAAAATTTGCACAAAATGACGATTTTTTTGGTAAAATCATCCCTATTTTGTGGCAAGTTTCTTTGGAGATCACTACAAATTGTTGAAATTTGAAACTACTGTCATAAGAATTCGTCTATGTAGAGTGGTTCAACTATCTAGGAGCGATTTCTGGCTTTTGCCAATCGTCCAGGAGAGGAGAAACATGGTCGGAGTCCTGTTTTTCATAGTACATAAAGGTACCAATTTTAAAATTTGATCTTGAAAATCGCCAAAAATGTGACACTCAACAGAATTGTTTCGGTAGCGGTTATTTGCACTCTCTGATATGTTTCCACATGTACAACAAGGTTGTATGAATATCTCTTGTGATGACAGCGAAAAAGTTTTGGGTTATAAACTTAACCTAATTTTTTCATTTTCCTATGTGTTTAACACATGTCGAGGTCAAATTTTTGAAGGGCTCTACAGCACGATAGAACCAATATTTACGCAAAACGCTCTTGTCTTGTTTTGAGGACCCATTGGGGGGACTACAAAATATGTTAAAATGGGCAAAATCGGAGATGGTCGAAAAATTCGGCCAAAAGCGACCCCGGTCGAAATAAATTCGGCCAAAAAGCGACCCCTCCTTAAGGTGCTGGTTTCCTTTCGGGTATTTTTGACTCCTACGGCCTTAATCCTTTACGCAAAGGGCTAAAACTTGCGAAATAACCTATTTCCGTGCTCTTTAACATTTTAGGACCAGTCCCGTATTCTTAGGCTAGAAGACAAGAAAGTTTTGGTTTTTGGCCTTAAGCTCCCAGTAGGTAGACAAGACACGGGATTGGTTGGTATGGCTGGAAAGAGGACTCGAAAATTAACATTTTTGCTCTTACAACCTTTGAGCTATCTTCAGTGGTTAAGTCACTATAAACAAAAAACTGTTTTTAGGGTCAAAAAATGGTCATTTTCGAGGAAATCAGTTTTTTTTCAAAATTACTGCCACATGTTAAGGACAAAATTGGCTTAGTTATACTCAATCGATACATCGTTCAAATGCACATTTTATGAATGCCTATTAGCCGGACTTTATTGCTTCCAGCTAGAGATTTGGCAAAACTGCGATTATTTTGTTTCAAACATCGATTTCTCAAAAACTACTCGACGGATTCCGGAGATTTTCGGTAGAATCGAAATTCGCACTTCTGCGGAGGGACGTTTTTCTTGGTTTGGGCTAAACCGTATTGAGTAGCAAGAAAACTCAATGCGAAGTTGCGAAATTTCGTGTTACTGTGCATTTGGCCAATTTTCTCGACTGTTAAGACCTGCTGAGCCAAATCCAAAAAAACGTCCCTCGGCCCATACGTCCTTCATATCGTGGCACAAAAAGAACTTTTGGCCGATTCTTCAGTTTTGAGAAATCGATGTTCAAAAACTTTTGGTCTATATTCATCCTGTTAGATGTCAGCTTGACAGAAAATTTCTGCTATTTTTTGCTAATTTTGACACTTCTGTAAGCTCATGTGAATGTACAGATAATAAGCTTTGAAACGATGTATAAAGCTTTTTGGAACTCCCAAAATTGCAAAAGTTATAGCGTTTCAAAAAGCAACGCAAAAGCACTGCACAAAAGGATACCACCACCTTAAGGGGGGGGTCCATTTTTGGCCGATTTTTCGACCATCTCCGATTTTGCTCATTTTCACATATTTTGTTGTCCGATTGGTATATTTTAACGAGTTTTTGAAATGAAGGTCGGATCTCTTACGGTTAGCGAGTAATTTCACCTCAAAGTTGACGTCAGTATGTGTTAAACATAGGAAACGGAAAAGTGGTGATTTTTTCCGTGCGCCAGAGAAATCTCGCCAACGACAAAACGGAGCACTTCAACGACCATCTTATATCATAAATACGATCTAGAAGGGTGATGTAGGAAGCAGAATTTTAATTTAGGCCTTCAAAAAATTTTAATTAATTTTTTAAGTTTGCGAACAGCCAAATTTGACTGTTTTGCAGCGTTGGAATTGGGAGTCAGCAACTTTGATGAAATATTCTGAAAGCTGTAAGGCCTAATTAAAAATTCTACTCCCTACAAATCACAGCTTATGACAAGACATTTCGAATGATACCAATTGATCCTGGTCAGCTCTGCCCGATGTCGAGATTTTCCTGGCGCAGAAATCACAATTTTTAGCAAAATTTCGGAAATTCCCGTTTTTTAGCAAAAAACATAGAGCTAAGGCAACACAGACCTATAAAATATTAGACCATCTATTTGCGCGCCATTATTGATGACATTAGGTCAAGTATGGGCACAAATGGTGCAGGTTAGTGCACCCAGTTGGTCGCTGGGGTCAAATATGAAGTTCTGACAACCATAATCTCAAAAATGGCGATTTTTCAAATTTTTCGAAATATGTTAAATTTTATATCAATCGAAAGCTCTCATTGTCGGGAACTTTTTTTCTTCTTGGAACATTGCCCGCAAATGCACCAAATTCAAGTTATCGGAAGTTAAATGATTTACGTTTTCAAGTGGCTTTCCAGCGCCGGTGATACTCCCTAAAAAATCACTAAATAAAGTAATAAAGAAAAGTTTTCCCATTAAAAGCTACCTCTAACTTCTCTGTTTGCATCAGATAACAAACATACAACCGAATGAAGCTCCATTCTCGCAAGGAAGTTCAGGTGTAAAGTGCCTTTATTTGCTGCGGGACCGCCGTTTTCACTTGTTTTCAAATTGCATGCAATTAATAGCAGGTTACACGTTAAGTACTCGAACGAAACTACTTGAAATTGGAACTTGATATGCAGGACAAATGAGACAAAATTTTGTGTGAAAATGAGCAGAATCCGTGACCATAAAATTTTTCATGGTGGACCCCCCTTAAGTGCTTCGGGAAACACAGCTACCTTAACTTGTATTTGTGGTATAATCAAAATCGTTACCGCTAACTGCGTATATCCCTCCATTTTCTCCTGTCCTTAGTGATCGAAAAGTAAAAATCTATTTTTTGAAAATTTGCCGTTTAATGAAGTTAGTGTTTTCGGGTTTTATTTACCAGTGCTTGTTCCAGTTCTACGCCAAACGGATTGGGTTTAAATTGCCATTAATGACAATATTTTTTACAAGTTGAAGCCGCTACACATATTTTTCAACTTACCACACAATAAATTTGGACAATTATGAATTAAGTATATTCATAATTTTTTCTAATGCGTTTTCCCACTAGAAAAACTTTATCCCGGCGGCTTGCAAAAAAACGGAAACAGTTGACTTTGTTTGAAACAGCAAACAAAGCCTGTCCTGTGGTAATTACTCCTCCTTTCCTTTTCCTTGACGTATTATGCAATACTACGTATCTATTTGTAGTACCATTTTAGAATGTTGGAAGAAATTTTGAATACCAGAATTATGGTAAAGAATGCCATGAAACGCTGTGGTCCCATAGTACAAGGCTTTGCGTAAAATTCTGGACGCCAGACAGCTGGCACTGAAACTGATTGCCAACGTCACC
Source organism: Trissonchulus latispiculum (assembly GCA_030248195.1). NCBI lineage: Eukaryota > Metazoa > Nematoda > Enoplea > Enoplida > Ironidae > Trissonchulus > Trissonchulus latispiculum. The sequence goes on along the minus strand of JASAND010016406.1, from coordinate 48,022 downwards.
TATGGCTATATCATTTCTGCCAATTTTTTCAAGGGGAATGCCGTTAATTGAGGTTGGTAGTTGTTTTTTTCCATATCAACGTAATGCCTTTGTATAAAAACAAAATTTTTTGTAAATTTCAAACCAGAATTAAAATATGTTAATTTTTCTCTGCTTAACATTTTCAAGTACTCCGTCCTATCAAGAGTCCATGATATTCTTCTCTATATTAGAAGAAAATTAAGCCACTAGAGGGCTCCTCTTCTTGGCATTGCGTAACGATGCTCCGACCACAATACGCGAATGTTCCCCCGTTTGGGGGTCGCCAAATCATACCCCTCCCCGCTTGGTGGGGGGATAGGCAACAGCCAATCAGATTGCGGTTCTAATCTCCCCGTTTGGTGGGGGGTAGGCAGGTTGATTCTGGTTTTTGAAAAAGGGTCGCCGTTTGGGGGATCGACACAAGAGGTCCCCGTTTGGTGGGGGTATGCAAAAGGGGTCCCCGTTTGGGGGGAATCACAAAAAGTGGTCCCCGTTTGGGGGATCGCCAACAGCCAATCAGAATGAGCAAAAACTTAGCCTGCTTGAAGGACTTCAGTAAACGGGGACCCATTTTCTAATAGAACAAAAACTACCGTAATCCTCTGCTCTACCCCCCACCAAACGGAGGGGGTTTCTGCAATCTGATTGGCTGTTGACTACCCCCACCAAACGGAGGGGGTATGCGATGTCGATTTGGTCGACCCCCCCCCAAACGGGGGAACATTCGCGTATTGTGGTCGGAGCACCGTTACGCAATGCAGTGAAGAGGAGCCCTCTAGTGGCTTACTCTTCTTCTTAATAATAGTGCTATTATGCACTCTTGGTCCTATCTATNGCTTGTCGTAAATAAAACGTTGTAAAAGTTAAAGTTTTAGGTTTTGTTTGTGCGAAATAAAATTTCCATATTTTGCTAGGTGGCTGACAGCATTGTTCATAAAGGCAGGGAAACGCTTGAACGGGCCATAAAATTGGTTAACAATAACAGAGAGTGGAATGGTCGCGTTGTGTACGGTGACACTGATAGGTAGGTTGGAAGCGGTTGGTTTTTGCAATTTTGGTTATTTATTGTTATTGACAGTAAAGTTATGAGAATTATCATCTCCGAAATAATTTCCTCTTCGTGTTTACTTAATAAATAGTACAACATTTTAGAACTTTAGTTGCTGTGTGGTAGCAGCAGTTGGAAAAGATAAAAAGCTCTTTGTTGGCTCCCGCTACTATATATTCGGCTTTTATTAGAAATTCAATTCTAGCTTAGTGCCTATGTTTTAGCTTGTTTGTGCAGTTGCGGAATCGCAGCAAGGCTGAAGCCTTTCGAATTGGCAATGAAATTGCTAAAGCTGTGACTGCCTTGAATCCGAAACCTGTGAAGCTAAAATTTGAAAAGGTCAGTTTATGCTAGTGTTAAGCCTCTTTGTTAGTACAGAATTGAGTATAAATAGCTTTGTTAGTTTTACCCACAGTATAGCCACTCCTCAATATGGCAGAGTATATATGTAATGGTGCCATGCATATAGCAGAGTATATTTCAACTTACAGAAAAATTTTGATAACGAGTCCTTCAAGGTCGCAATGCAAAACGCTCGCGAGTATATACTGGTTCCGACAACACAACAATTTACAGCTTTAACTGGGGTGATATTTTTGTGTGCTAACGGCTCAAGAATAGCCAGCCAGTCGGCTCATAATAAACTTAACTTTTTTAGAACTACTGTACTTTACCTGCCATGAAAAGTACGTAGCAAACTCAGCCCTAGTCCCAGTTCGCATGGTCGCTGGCGGCGCGTCTGCATCTATTCTGAACTTTTAAAACTAAGACACTTCTAATTAAAGAGTTCCATGATTCTGTTAGGTAAATAGTTCCTCGAACCATTAGCTATCGATTAATGCCAGATCTTTTCAATATTATTTTTCTTTCTCTTAATATTATTTCGAAAACTTCAAAATTGACTTTCTCTTCCATAAAAGCGCATAGGCACCGACACATCAGAACAGCTCAACATTGAAGCAATACTTTTCACCAGGTACTATTGAGATGATACTATGCAACAACTCAGTCAGATTTCGTGGCTTTCATTATCTAACCTTATTAATTATCTAATTATCTTTCATTATCTGATTATCTAACCAACTTATCTGTCTAACCACGACATACTTTGCTATAGGTTGAGCTTAGGATTTAGCAAACGAGCTTTGTCCCCCAACTGAGCTTTATTTCTTTTAATTTTCTTTCTTGCTTTTCTAGGTTTTCTATCCTTGCGTTTTGCAAACCAAGAAGCGCCTATGTAAGCTATGCCTATGAAAGTCTGGAGCAGTCGGAACCGATTTTTGATGCCAAAGCGAATTGAAACCGTGCGGCGAGATAACTGTCCAATAGTCGGAAAGGTCTGTCTTTTGTTTCGATTTGATTATTATCTTGTGCAGTCCAGAAAGTTTTAATTAACTAATAACTAATTTCAAGCATCCTTTCAAGTTTGTTAGAAGACCAGTTTTTTCTATGACTAACCCTCGCAAAGCATGACCTAGCATAAATGAATATATTGTATTGTTGAATTAGAATCAGTCATTGTCTTGTCTTCAGAATTTATCGAACTCTTTCTTTCAAAGTACAAGAAATAACATATTTTCAAGGAAGCAGTAGTAAAGTTTTTGTTAAATTTCTTCTGTTACAGTTTCATGGTTCATGTTTTGGAAATGTTTTAATTGTCAAAACATTAGAGAAACTATTGGAGAGCAATATTGGAGAAAAATGTCCGCGTTCTTACCTTTTGTTCGCAATTTTTGAAATTAAATGTTTGAGCGAAATGTTGTAGGCTAATTTCTAGAGCGATGGGTTCTATTATAACCTACTTCCCCAGAGTTTTATGCTAACACTAACTTCAATCTGTCTTTTTGGTGTATCAAAAACTTTTTACTTATTATAACCTAACAAAATAATTATTCAGTCCAACAAATCATTGTATTGGTGAATTTTTTTGTATATCTGTATATAACCAAAAATTAGACCATACGTATCTACCATAGAGCATTGAAGACGTTTTCTTAATAATGAGATTTGCTGTTTAGATTTTGGAAAAATCATTACGTCTACTGTTTGATTCGAAGCACATCGGAACAGTTCGAAGCTATTATCAGCGTCACTTTCCTGATTCGTAACGGACGAGTCAGTTCACAGGATTTCATTTTTGCCAAAGAATATCGCGGTCGATCTAGTTATAAGGAAACGGCTTCCGTTCCTGCCCTAGAAATAGCAAGGTTTGATTTCACGCATTTTGGCTCCGGCTGGCGCCGGAATGTATAAAAAGGGTTTTGGTATCTTTGCAGACTGAGTCATTTCGCTATTTAGAAGCCTCTATTCTCAGCACAGGGCTAGCTTCGGCAGTTTTTTGTGTTGGATGCAATATGCAAATTAGGTTTCAGAATTCATACTGTTTAAGATGTCGCAACGGCTTTTTTTCGAAGTATTTGACTGTCAGCAGACCAGGTGGGCTGCAGATATTTGGCGCTAGTGCTGCTTGGGAGAGCAGCACAAAGGTGCATATAGTGGCTTTGAGCTGAACTATGCATTGAGCAGCTCAGCAGCCAACCGAGAATGAGGGTAAAACGCGGATAATGTAAAAATGAATGGAAGTGTATTGCAGTCGTTGTGAATATAGATTAAAACGTAGAGGGCAAATTCGTAAATGTTTTCAGAGCGAATCAGGGACTTGATTTTTAGCTTTTGTTCTGTTTCTATTCCTAAGCAACTGTTGTTGTTTCCGTCGAACAATGAAAATGCAATCTTGAATGCTCAAGCAAATAAGACTTAGTCGATTCAATGAATAATGAGACTAAATACGGAAACGATCTTAACAGGAATAGGGGATAACTAGCATCAACAAAATTTTTACATGTCTGCGAAGGAATAATGCCCCTTTTAGGACCTGCTTGTTGTAATTTGAAATGCTTTTGTAAATATTTTGTACGTTATTGTTTTATTATTTTATTATTGTCGTTTGCAATTTGGCGTGATGAAACAATGTTGGCGACTTTTTTGCACTGCATTTTTATTGTTATTGTTTTTAAAACTTTTATTACTATGTTTGCTATTTGTTTGAGACATCGATCTGCCGCAGATCCTCGTGCAGAGCCGCGGGTGGGTGAGCGAGTCCCCTATGTGATTGTCTGCGGTGATCCGGGAGCTACGCTCATCTCCTGTGTTCGCGAAGTCATGACTTTCTGGCCAACCTTCGCTTCGACTCAACACCTAGTACTACATACTGAAACAGATTATCCCGGCGGCAAATCGTGTCTTCAGCCTGATGGGTCATGATGTGTTGCTTTGGTGAAGAAGTGACTAAGTGTTTTCTTTTGTGACTCTGAGAGCATTTTTGCCAGTAATTTTGTTGTAGAATTGAATTGTTGAGGTTTTGTGATTCTTTGCAGGTTCAAGGGAAGTTTGACACCTTATGATAAAATGATGGAGTTAATGTACACTAGTGTAGGATCGAACGGTGATATTCAGATGATATTTTTCAGCATTTCCCTAACGCAGTTGTGGTTACCATTTATCCTGCCAATTGCCTTTATCTCCGGCAATCTTGCCGTTATCCTATTTTAGGTACAAGCAGATGAGACTGAACGTTCCTAGACCGTTCCGGTGGGAACTGTCCCGGCCCTCTGATTTCAAGCGAAAGCAACAGTTTACCATCTCTCAGTTCTTCCAGACCGCTGCCTGTCCTGTTTGCCTGGAAACGTCTGCGCAAGTTGTCTGCCCGGCCTGCCAGGATCGCCCGCAGGAAACGGTGGTACATTTGCAGCAGACTATCCGGGAAACTGAACAGAAGCTGGCAGCTGCCTATAGAGTAGGCAAATTTAGTTTATTGTTACGAGGAGTGATATTATGGCAAAATATATATAACTAAATTTGGTATCAACGATAGTTAATGGTAGAAGGAAGGAATAACTTTTCAAATAAAGCTGTGGGCGTAAAATGCTGTTTGTACACGTTAACGCTTGTAAAACCTTCGCTGCTCTGTCTGTGAGCGTGGGGTCTGTTCATACTTAGGTCTTAGCCTTATGAACGTTTTGCTGGCTAGCCACACCTGTGCTCTGAATTATGTGAAATTTGCCACTAGAAGCAAAAGCAGAACGCCCTAAGTAACAGTATTTCGTGTATTACCTACGACATTCTGCATATTTTATACATTTTCAGGGCTTATCTCGTTAAATAAAATTAACTTTTTGGTAGAAGAAACTAGACGTTAGGCTTCATTATCTTAACTCCATTTGGGCAAAACCTTTACTTGGTTTCCTTTATAGTAAAGTCAATACGCTACCGTGTGATCTGGAAGGGCTAATGACTTAAGGGTCGCTTTTTTTAGGCCATTTTTCGACCTTCTCCTTTTTTGCTCATTTTTACATATTTTGTACTCCCAATGGGTCCGCGAAACAAGACAAGTGCGTTTTGCATAATATTGCTTCTATCGTTCTGTAGACTTCTTCAAAGGTGACTCTGACATGTGTTAAACATAGGAAAATGAAAAAGTTACGCTAAAAAAGATTGTGTCCAAAAAATTTTTCGCTGTGTAAGAGACTCAGCTCTGAAATTTTGCACACTTGCTAAGGACATAATGTAGAGTGCAGCGAGTTACTTTGGTGCTGTTCTGTTGAGAATTAGAATTTTGGCAAATTCTTAAAGTCAGAATTTGTGAAAATTCCGAGTTTGGCTATTTGCCAAAATTCTAATTCTCAACAGAATTGCACCAAAATAAGTAGCTGCACTCTACATTATGTCCAACAAATGTGCAAAATTTCAGAGCTGAGTCGCTTACAGAGCGAAAAATTTTTTGGACACAATTTTTGAGCTTAACTTTTTCATTTTCCTATGTTTAACACATGCCAGAGTCACCTTTAAAGGACTCTACAGAACGATAGATGCAATATTATGCAAAGCGCGCTTGTCTTGTTTCGCGGACCCATTGAGAGTTGTAAAAATGAGCAAAATCGAGAAGGTCGAAAAATCGGCAAAAAAGCGACCCCCCCCTTAAGTTTTCAAGTCTTGCGGTTATGTCGCAGCTTGATTTCGAACGCTACATGGTATTGGTCTTCTTTTTTAGAACATATTATATATACACTTTTGTGTGAAAATGAACGAAATTGAAGTTTTCCATTTTCGGACCAAAGCCATCCTTTAGTTGACTTTATTTTGTAATTTCTTTGTGTTTTAGATTTGTGGCACTTGCTGTGGAACTCCAGCTAAAGCTTCATCTATTTTGTGCGAATCCATTGACTGCCCGATCTACTTTAAACGATTGGTGTTAGCAACGGATTCGAATCAGCATGATTATATCCGTGCTTTATTGATTGATTTGACTGACAGCTGAATTTATCATTGAACCCAACTAAATTTGACGTGTGTACATGTTGAGACTGTTGAACCTGCAACGCTACATTTCTGTGATATTCTGCTGTGATAATTGTTTCTAGAAAAATGCTAGTGAAGGATGCAGTAAAATAAAAGCCTTTTGTTTATACGTGCCAAGAGTGCATAGTACTTAAAACTAAACTTATATAAGAGTATATCATGTCACTAAGCAGGCAGGCACACTCTATGTAGTCAGACCAAAGACTGCTCTGTACGCTAACGGCCTACCTCCGCAAGTCGGACCCTAGTGACCTCCTTGCAAATTAGTACCTAGTCGAAACGGGAGTACACTCTCTAGCTGCTATGTTTTCCCCATGCGTGTGTTGAATATATAAGGTTGGACCCCCTCCCCCACAAATTGACCTATCACTTCTTTTGAGCGTGGACATGTAGAAAAGATCAGCAAGTGAGCGTACTCTCGTTTCGACTAGGTATTAATTTGCTGGGGGGGGGGATCACTAGAGTCTGATTCGCTGGAGGTGGGGGGGGTCGTTAGGGTGCAAAGCATAGTTTTTGCTCTGACTACTTAGAGTGGGCCTAGTGGCACGATAAAAGACCTGCTCATTGTCATTGGAACTTATGCTGTGTTTTAAAGCCAAGAACAGACAAATTCGGCACTCACTGACTGCTGCTTATGTGCTTGTGCTTTGTTGTGTGTGTGCTTTTGCCACTAGTTAGCAGCGAGTGAGCGTAAAACACTGTTTCCACCGTGTATACGAGCTTGCGGCTGTGGGACCATTACACTGCAGGTTGGGGGAAGTCACCAGTTAGTGTGCAGATGAGGGTACCTGCAGATGATGTGTGATGTGTCACGCTTACAACATAAATGTAGAGTTTACTTGTTGTTCTACTCGTGTCTTACGAGAATGCACACACTCTTGGTCCCGCTCATTCTTGCATATATATTGCTAATGCAATCGGTATATTTCTGGCGAGTTTTAAAATTAAGGTAGGATCTCTTACGGTTGTTGAGTACTTTCACATCAAAGTAGAGGTCCGCCCGTAGTGTTAAACATGGGAAACTAAAAAGCTCCAGTTTCTCGGCTTAGTAACGAAAAATGTCGAAACTGGGCAAAGATGTCCAGCATTGCTGGTTATCAGTAGAAAGCTCTGAGATATGGTGGATTCCGAATTTTAAATCTAATTTAAATCTAATTTAATCTAACTTAAATCCGAATTTAGGTCTGAAATTTTATAATTTTTGAACATATAAAATGTGAAGCCATGTAAAATGGGGCAAATTTTAAACTTAATAAGAAAATTCAGCGGTCTAAATAAAAATTTCAATTCCAGCAGATCACAATCCTTTTCCTGGTTGTTCTATTTAACCCTTTATGGGTTTCTATATCTCCTGAGATATGCAACTTTAAAAGGCTGTGCTACGCTCTGCCTATTGTCACAACCAATCACCTTTCAGCAAACAATAAACAAGACTATGATTGGTTGAAATATGGCAGTCTGCTGCGAAATGCACCAATCTTGATAAAATAGAGAGATTATCGACGAGCATTCCGCAAGGTAGAAAACTGATAACTTGTAGCATGACAATGACAGCAAGAGAGAGGGATAAGCGGGCTAGAAAAATTCATGTGGGTACACCACTCATTGTTGTATTTGTGCATACGCATGAAAAAATTCTGCCACTCGTACACTTTTCCCTTGTGTCATTTTTCTTGTCATATCTCACAAGATATGATGACCACTCACGGTAGTGCTATATTGGTTTCACTCAGAACAAATTTCTAAATAAAATTTTAATTAATTCATTACTTCGTGTTTGAAATGGTTGTTACAACTCACATAGATGCAAAGCAATCATTCGCAACCTTAATTTGTGTTTAAATTCAGCTTTTCAGTTTTCAATCAGTCATTCTGTATGTAAATATGGAGTCATAAGAGTCAATTTCGGAGGAACCACCCAATATTTAATTACCCGGTTTCATGACGGAGCTACAGCGACTGAGATGTTGGTTAAATTTAACCTGTGGCCGACTACCAGAGCAATCTCACTTCGATCTCGACTGTTGGCCTGCAAGGCCAGCAGTGTATGACCGGATCCGGGCGGTGGCTGACTGTCGCTTGTTAAAACACCTTGAACGATATATACTAATTTAGAGTTACACGAAATAAGGCCCATATCGTTCATGTTTTGTTGTATAATTTTAGAAATCGATTCAAGCACTTCTATCGTAACAAATTTGCTGAGAAGAATGAATTGACTATAACTAATTTTTATGAGAAACTTATTTTATTACACAAATATAACGAGCAAATGTCAATGAAAGTTAATTTAAATCACGTGTTCATGAAAGGAATTTTAACAGCGGCAAAGATCTCCTTTTATTTTATTTTGATTGATGAAATTTGCACAAAAAGCTTTGCGAATTACTTCACCGTCGGTAAGTCGTCACATTTTTACGATTATTACAGTGCGTGGTAACATGTAAAGTTTAATAGCAGTTACCACGCGCACAACACAAACACATAAAAATCACTAATTTAACTGTAATTTAACTGGCAATAGCCATCTGACCCACTATTCTGGTCACCCAGGCCAGTCGGCCGCCGGCTGGCCGCCCGAAGGCCTTCTACCAACAGGTTGTTCAAACGACGGCTGGTCAGATGTCAGCTGAAGTGATCAGCTCAATATAAAAGGTATTTAATTATGGGTTTGATGCCTGGAAAAGAGCTTAGCAATTTCAAATAATTTCAACCAATCACAAATTTCGAATTGTCTTATTTTGTTTTATGCCCATTTTGTACAACCTGATCAGCTTATTTTCGTGAAATTTTGTGGTTTTCATAAGTATTTTCTCACTTAAAACACTTTCCAAATCATTTTCATCCAGAATATTTCCGTTGCAAATTGCAACATTCCTGTATCCTTTTGCATAATATTAATTTTAAGTAAATTTGGTGTTATCTTAAGGTCAGCATATCTCAGGAGATATGGATTGTAACTTCACTCCTGCAGTGCCAAACTAAAATTAAACAACAAATTTATTAATAGAGGCCCAGTACTAGCACATTTATGAGTAAAATTATTTTTTTCCTCGGCGAAACTAAAATGTGACCTTTAAAGGGTTAAACCAAACACTAGCTTTCCCTGTTTTGAGATTTTTTGGGATTAGACCGAAAAGTGAAACTTTCCTATGTTTACAACACTACAGGCCTCGACTATGGGGTGAAATTGTATGTTCAATATAAATCGTAAGGATCCGTTCCTTAATTTTGAAACTCCAGAAAATAGTCAGTTTTGATGATAAAAATATATAATTAAAAAATGAGCGAAATCGAAAAACTGGACAGTATATTGACTCTCTGAATCAGCTAAATTGTTTGCTATGGCTCTCCTAGCAGGAATTTTTGCCGTTCTATCTGATCCCTATTCTGTCAGTACATAGATTTAGATTAGAATTATTGGCGGTTCCTCTAAAACCAAATTTAAATAACAAGGACCAAGGATATTAATGTATTCAGCTGCGTATTTTTGAACACGCCAAACGAAGTTCAATATTGTCCATCAACTTAATTATTGTTCCTGCTTAATACAAATAAGATATCTTAATTATAAACTATGGAATACTGTCGAATTTGCTGGATCAGTAGACGATTTATCTATTCTGAAGTTTATTTATACTGCATTCATTGCCAGCATTTATATACCAATTATATAGTAATCTACAAACAAACAGCTGGTCAAGATGCTGTTGAAGTTTCTGCTGCACCAGCCTGCAACACACAACTATGACAATAGCTGCTATTGTTGCTTACACTGCTGCGGTTTAATCCTGGAAACTAAATTCGAGGTGATGGATATCCCATGGCTTAATCCAAATATCCCTGGGCTAGAGGGATTACTCTAACCCTGTTAAATACATTGAGTGGGCTGCGGATTATTCCCTTGCTCTCAGCGGCCCCCAACACATAGATAGGGGATTAATCCCAACCACTAAACTAAAGGGATTAATCCCAACCACTAAAATAAATCCCTAAAACAAATTGCAAAGCTGCCCCCATTACTTGGCATGCATTGGGATTGAATATACTGAATTGTGTATTTGCAACCGATATATCTAGGCTGTAGGGTACAAAATAATCTTATATTTTACCCAAAAACATATATTGAGCCTAGAATTAATCCCAGCCGAACACTTACTCTCAGTAGCCCCAAACACATAGATAGGGGATTAATCCCAACCACTAAACTAAAGGGATTAATCCCAACCACTAAAATAAATCCCTAAAACAAATTGCAAAGCTGGCCCCTCAGCGGTACTCTCAGTAGCCCCAAACACATAGATAGGATTAATCCCAAAACACTAAACTAAAGGTTAATCCCAACCACTAAAATAAATCTAAAACAAATTGCAAAAGCTGGCCCCTCAGCGGGGTGGATTAGGGGATTAAGAGGATTTAGCTGAGGCTGAAGGGCCAGCTCTTGCAATTTCTACTACTAACTTAAACTATTTTGTCCTAAAAACTAAGTGAAATTTAATAGTAAATAGAACATACTGCATTTGCATTTTTTGATTTCTCATAGTTTTGACAGTCTTCAAACTGCAATAGTGTTTCCTTGCTGCGAATAAATGGTGAATAAAAATGCCGACCAGTCATCCCGGCGGTACACATACACTGGTCTACTAATTTAGGAGCGAAACAGGAACGGGGACATATTTGTCAGAACCGGGAGGAAATCTGTTTTCAAAGAGCAGGATCAATAACAGAGCTTTGTTTGTAGCAACAAGAATTCGAGTTTAATTTTAGTAACAGGCACGGGAGTCTAATTTTAAACATGGGTCTATTTTAAAATAGCTAATGTTTTCCCTTAATGTATATTTGCGTTTGCGAGTTATTAAACAATATACAAAATTTGTATTTGTAAAATAAATCCGCATATCTACATAGATGCATCAACGCAGGCAGTGCAATCATACTGTGATCCTGATTTTCGTAATCTTGTAATCTTCTGAGCTTTTTGATTTTGTGTTCTTGTTCTATAAATTTAGGTCCTATTCTTGCCATTCCTGAAATCCGTTTTATTCTGTTCCTGTTTCGATTCCTGTTTCTGTCCCAGGTTTTATGTTACACCGCCTTAAAAGACAAAACATCTTTGGAATGTCATCAAGAGGAATACTTTATTTTTCCCTTTATTTGATTAGTTTTCGAAAAAAATTTATGAATTATTTGCTTGCAACAAATTGTGTGATTGTTTTAGAGTGTTTGCGAACCGAACCGCAAAACCAACAAAATCTACGGTAACGTAGAAACACCTAATAAAACGAAAATTTCTGGTTAAATTAAGCTTTCCACATGAGTTGAGCGAAAAAATTTTGCGGGTACCTTGCGGGTATTATATGTCTGCGGGCCGCGGGCCGCGGGGCAGGAGCGGGGCGAGGTACCCTTCTGCGGGCCGCGGGCCGGGACCGGGTAGCAAAAATCCGGCCCGCGACCAACTTCTGTTCTGCAATAGCAGAAACCGCTTGTGCTTTGCAATCCATCTCTGTGTATAAATTACTAGAAACAACTTAATTTAAATGTTCACCGCTTGATTTTTCTGATATGCGTATCGTTACCGTCTTTCCTATCATCAGAGGCTTGGTCACCCCGACCCACTTCTGCAGTCGTTTGTATTTCGGAAACCCATTGCCTCCCAGTTAAAAGTAGATTAAGTTTCACCACCCTATCCTAGTCGCTGGGCCAGGATTAGTTGGAGTCGACAACTGCGTTTGGCCTGGGAGTTACTGAAACTGCTTCGGCTGCTATATATAAATAATATATAACTTTGTCTTCGCCGTTGCTACAATAATTACCGCCATGTAATGTTACTGTCATTTATTCAGAAAGATTTTGAACTAGAATAATCCAGTGATTCATCTGCTATTTTCAACCAATATTATGTTAATAATATTCACACTGACTCGGGACGGGACAATGAGATCCCTAGTCGAAGGCTAGTAAACAATTTCCAATGATGTCAGTTCAGGCAATAAACTTCCCTAATAGACAGTGACTTGCCTACTACACGTTTGTTGAAACAGTTCCGTGATACTGCAAGCTTGGATGGTATAAGTGTAAAGAAAGTAATCCTCAACAATGTGACTCTTTAAAGCGGGAGCTTTTCATGATACCTGGTAATCTTTTCGGATCTCTCGAACTTTACAACCACAAGGAGTCAACATTGTCCACTTTAAACTTAGTTAGTTACGGATGCTACAATGAATATTATCAGTTTGGTACTTATATCATTCGAATGCTCTAAGCGTGCCCTATTCAACGATATAAGGGATTTGGTTTTATCTTGCTTTTCGGAAAATTAAGTCAAGACATGTTTGTAAAATTTGAGAATTTATAAGCTTTCATTATATTTTTTAAATTAACATAACAAAATAAAATATAACTAAATGCTTTACAACTTCCAACAGAGCATGATTACAGCTTTGGAATGATATAAATATCAACTAATAATGTTTTTCGTATCGCAGCACTCAGTAACTCAACTTCCTGATCAGTAACTGATATTCTCTTCATTTTATTAATTATATATATTGTTATTATTACTATTATTTATTTTATTTAGCATTCCAATCGGTGCTAGTGTTATTGTTATTCATGCTTTAGTGTAAAATGGTTTCGATGAACCAATAAGTTGTCTAACCCCGGCTGATTCCATTTATGTGAATTGTTTTTATAGAAAAGTTGGATATAACATCCTTTCGCTAAAAATTACCTGTCACGTCTGTATTTTTCCTGTGTTGACTCTGAGTCATAAACTTCTAAGAATACACCTGTTTCACACGTAATCTACTGGGAGGAAGCAGCTACTTAAGTTCATTAAGCTTTTAGTTAGCTGCTTCTGCTTTACCTGCAATCCAAATTAATTTTACTCAAATACTGTTCCCCGCACCAGCTGACTTTGGTTAAATCCAGTTTTGAGAACGGGGAAGTCTGACAAGAATTCATACTTCAGAATATATATTTACAGTCTTTGAAGTCAGAGATTTAAAATTAGTAATTAGGTAACAAAGAATGACTCAGTCCTGTGAAGCCATATATATCCTTTGTTTTTTGCTTATTTTGTACTGAACTAGAAAATAGTTTTGTTGCCTTCATCTACCTAATTTATGTATTTTGGTATTCTGATCATGATGATCGGTTCAATCTTGAGTTCGCGGGAATCATTCAAGATTCGCCCACCTTTCAAACCGACAGCATGTCAACTAGAATTGTGCCCACACCTCCGGACAGGCTACTAGGTCTTGTAGGTCTCGGGGGGCGGGGTCATGCCCGCTAGGCCTAGGACCAGGAATCCGGGCCTAGCGGGCCTTAAAGCCGGGACCGTGCCCGGAAACCTTCCTAAAGGCTCAACTGCCAACACGAAAGCCAGTAAAGTCCAGCCTATCCACATCTGTCAGCCGACATGTATGTGAGTTTTGAACTGTCAGTTTTCTATCAAAGCCTTTCAGCTTTATGACTTCTAAAAGGTTCCATTGTCTTCACTTGCACATCCGCTCCTAAGCAGGTCATTAGATTGCCTCAGGCAAGCCCGTAACATCTTCCCATTACTCATCAAAAACAAATCCACCTGCTGACGGCTAAGAAATTATGAGACAAAATAATGTTACTGCAGAATTCAATCAAAAAATGTAATCAAAACACTGGTTATTATCTAGCTAGACCTATTTTCCAAACTAGGCATCAAATTAGCATTTTCATTTGATCTGGCTGATATTCCTGTAGCTTCCTTCTTTGACGGCTTAGCTAAAATGACTTCTTTTTTGATGCAAAAAAATCCAACGAAATGTACCAGGACATTATTTTGTTGAGGTTGTTGTTGTTGTTGTTGTTGTTGTTGTTGTTGTTATTTTACTGCTGGCGTACAGAAGGATGCATTTCTGTGTTATTAGCTTCCGCCTTAACGCAGATATAATGAAAAGCTGAATCAGCTCGCATGGACTTTTATAGCCCAAGGGATTCTTTTGCGGGTTTGCGTCAACATTAATAAATCACGAGCGGATTCGCTACTGTCGTCATTCAATATTGTGCCATTATCAGCACACTTTCATGAATCATTATCTAACCATGTGCTCCTAACCTCAATGATTTTTGTAGGTATAGACTTACCATACACCATGCATATGGATGCTAGCAAGATACATAAGAGCAGGCATGCTTTGTGTATTATACATATATCAGCTTGACACATCCTCTGCAGTCTGCACGCTGACCCCACACCTCAAATTGGTAGGTACCTAAAGTCTGACACAAAAACGTGTGTACAAAATCTGTAAGGCCTCCAGTGAACTCAATATACGTCGTAACCCCATAAAACCATATATTTTCGGAATCCTTGCAGCGAGACAAACATTTTTATAAAATTTAAAATTTTTTAAAATTTCAAAAATTTTAAAATATCGGTTTTTCGGGGAATTTTTTCGGACCGTGCAAGCTATTCAGCTCATTCCTTCACAAAAATTTTCCCGTCCGAGAGACGCATCGATTGACACAAGAACGAAAAAAATCAGGTTGAGAAATAGGCATTTTATTCCAAAATTTCGTTTTTCCATTTCCTTTGATGTTTGCCGCTTTTTGCAACTTTGACTGGTTATTACTCGCGACTCGCTCACCCGAAAAAAATTTCGATTAGATTTTCAGGGCCACCTAGGCGCCCGCTTTCACATAATATACGTGGTATTTCAAAATTTGAAAATAGATTTTTTTGAAAAATACCACTTTTTGACCCAAAATTTCGGCACAATTCTGGCAAAAGTGAGTAAAAATAACAAAATCTTAAAGTTCAAGCTGAGCTGACTCCAACGATATAAAGGTTTTGTTGCTACGACTTATATTGCGTCAGCAATGAATTTTAAACAATATCCCTTATTTCAGCTGGTTTTTTACTCTTTGATGTTGCAGCCGTGATTTAACTGAAGCAGTGTAGACTAAGCAAAACCAGCTAAAATAAGGGATATTGTTTAAAAATTTGTTGCTGGTGCAATATAACTCGTAACAACAAAACCTTTATATCGTTGGATTCAGCTCAGCTTGAATTTTATGATTATATTGTTTTTACTCACTTTTGCCAGAATTGCTATGCCGAAATTTTGGGTCAAAAAGTGGTATTTTTCAAAAAAATCGATTTTCAAATTTTGAAATACCACATATATCAGGTGAAAGCGGGCGCCTAGGTGGTCTGAAAATCTAATCGAATAATTTTTCGGTGAGCGAGTCGCGAGTAATAACCAGTCAAAGTTACAAAAAAAGCGGCAAACATCAAAGGAAATGGAAAAACGAAATTTTGGAATAAAATGCTTATTTCTCAACCGATTTTTTTCGTACTTGTATCAATCGATGCGTCTTCGGGCGGGAAAATTTTTGTGAAAGAATGAGCTGAATAGCTTGCACGGTCCGAAAAAATTCCCCGAAAAACCGATATTTTAAAATTTTTGAAATTTTAAAAAATTTCAAATTTTATAAAAATGTTTGTCTCGCTGCAAGGATTCCGAAAATATATGGTTATATGGGGTTACGACGTATATTGAGTTCACTGGAGGCCTTACAGATTTTGTACACACATTTTTGTGTCAGACTTTAGTCGAAACGGGTACGGTCACTCGCTCTATGCTTGTGTGCTAAAGCTCGAAAACACAGGCATACGTGGTGGAGTTTTGCGTCTGTTTAGACTTTAGAACACATGCTTAGCGGCCAAATTTTTTGAAGTGAACGTCCAATTTGCGGGGGGTCAGCCGTTGGCGTGCAGATGTATACCATAGTAGCTGTCATACTCTTATGTATCATGTACTCTTGATGCTAGATGTACGACTGAAATTCAGCTTTTGCTGTCAAAATAGAAGTCTGATTCTTTTCGAATGTACGATCTGTACCAAAATCGACGAAGTTGCATTGTTAAGCGTGCAGAGCATGTCACCTACAGTTGTTAACAGACAGCTTGTTAGCTGTCACACACCGCTGCAGTAAAATCTGACTCATTTACAAACGTTGAGCTCAGTTAATTGATCTGAGAAGGATTTATATCTGTTCATCCGTGTGGCGGAAATAGTCTCCTCATTACAATGCTTTATATTCTTTTTTCGTACGCCCCACTCCAGTTGGATGTGCACCTGTTAAGTGAGTGTCAGCCACGATAATTTTAAATTTTGACTGTTGGGGAAGGGTCATTGGCTGACACCGAATAATTGTCTTCACAATTACCCGAGGCGTTTACCAAGGCTGGAGATTTGTCCATCACCGTCTATGTGATGAACACCTCGGCAGCTCCACCCGAAGGCGGCCGCCCCTTAACTCTCGGACCAATCCGATGTATTTAACTAACGCCCCCCAACTAAATTTCCCACCACTCCCATAGATCATTTCCCACCGAGTATTAACTATCATTGCAGTAGAGCGAGAAGTTTCGTGCTGCTTGCCTCACTGCAATGAACAGCCCGAATCTAATTTTAGAATGTGAGAAAGTTGTGCTCCAAAAAAGCCTAAAAGTCGCGATTTTGAGGTATTTTGGGTAACCTGCGTCTGTGGAGTCATATACTGCAACCGCTATACTTTACCGTTAGAAATAGCTCAGTGGTTGTAGTAGTAAAAATTTTTATTTTGGCGCCCTGTTTCCATTCCATTCATTATAGGAGTCTATCAGGAGTCTTTAGTGCCTGCTGGGGAATAAGGCCAAAAGCCAAAAAGTCTTCATTTTTTCACCTGCAAATACATATTGTTAAAGGTCACGAAAATGAGTTATTCCGCAAGTTTTAGCTGGTTTTGTAAGGAGTTGTAGTCGTGAGAATGATACTTGAAAGGCAACCACTGGACCTTTACCTTAGAAAAATGTTGTAATGTATTATACGGTACGTAC
Source organism: Trissonchulus latispiculum (assembly GCA_030248195.1). Classification (NCBI taxonomy): domain Eukaryota; kingdom Metazoa; phylum Nematoda; class Enoplea; order Enoplida; family Ironidae; genus Trissonchulus; species Trissonchulus latispiculum. The sequence continues at coordinate 30,731 of JASAND010016406.1, read as the reverse complement.
CGTTTAATACGGTACGTGCGTTTTAACACTGTACGGAAATTGTCTTATATATAATCTACAAAATTTCATACACAAATAAATTTTAAAAAACTTAATTTCATATACACTGCTGCAGCCAAAATATACCGATAAATCAATAGGAACAAACAATTTTGCTTCTTCCATTCTTGTTCAAACTTTGTCATTTTGAAAAATCTTCGAACCGTAAAGATTCAACTTTCTGCGTCCAGTTGGAGGCAAAATGCTATTGTTTCTGACAAAGGCATCACCATTCATTTGTAAATTACTATTCTTATTATCCGAAACTAGACAGCAAGTTAGCAAACGAAGCCAAAGCATTGGAAGAATATAAAGCAACGGAGGATTTGATCCAGCGCTGGAGGGGGATGGCTGCAAATTTTTTGCAGCTCTATAAAAATTTCGAATTATTTATTCGAAATTTGCAGCCATCCCCTGAAGGCTCCAGCAACCGAACAACAGTAGCCACAACAACAACAACAACAACAACAACAACAACAAGAACAAGAACAACAACAACAAGAACAACAACAACAAGAACAACAACAACAACAACAACAACAACAACACCAACAACAACAGCAGCAACAACGACAACAGCAGCACCAACGCCAGCAACTACAACTGCCACAACAACAACAACACCCATCCAGGAGCCCCCCTCGCTCGCCAGGGGTTACCAGGCGAGTGGTAAGAAAAAGCTCAAAGTATGTTTAGTTTGATTTATTTTTATTAAAGACAAGGCTTGGGGGGTGAAAAAGGTCCCCCCGGGTCTCTGTCTTACTAAAATTTGTTTAAATATTAAACTAGTCATGTAAAGCTGTACGCACACACAAGGCTAATCAGATTGGGAGAATGTACCATCTGCATCAATCGGCCGCAAACATGAGACTTTGGATCCTAAGGATCTGTCGACAAAATTTCAATGTTTTGTTTTTCAAACGGGCCAGCTGGCACCGGACTTTAGCAATCCCCCCTTCCCGCCTTTGTCAATTAATTGTCCGAGAGTTAAGGGGCGGCCGCCTTCGGGTGGAGCTGCCGAGGTGCGTTCATCACATAGACGGTGATGGACAAATCTCCAGCCTTGGTAAACGCCTCGGGTAATTGTGAAGACAATTATTCGGTGTCAGCCAATCACCCTTCCCCAACAGTCAAAATTTAAAATTATCGTGGCTGACACTACTCCTAACAGGTGCACATCCAACTGGAGTGGGGCGTACGAAAAAAAAAGAATATAAAGCATTGTAATGAGGGAGACTATTTCCGCCACACGGATGAACAGATATAAATCCTTCTCAGATCAATTAACTGAGCTCAACGTTTGTAAATGAGTCAGATTTTACTGCAGCGGTGTGTGACAGCTAACAAGCTGTCTGTTAACAACTGTAGGTACATGCTCTGCACGCTTTACCAATGCAACTTCGTCGATTTTGGTACAGATCGTACATTCGAAAAGAATCAGACTTCTATTTTGACAGCAAAAGCTGAATTTCAGTCGTACATCTAGCATCAAGAGTACATGATACATAAGAGTATGACAGCTGTCATACTCTATGGTATACATCTGCACGCTAACGGCTGACCCCCCGCAAATTGGACGTTCACTTCAAAAAATTTGGCCGCTAAGCATGTGTTCTAAAGCTCCAAACAGACGCAAAACTCCACCACGTATGCCTGTGTTTTCGAGCTTTAGCACACAAGCATAGAGCGAGTGACCGTACCCGTTTCGACTAAAGTCTGACACAAAAATGTGTGTACAAAATCTGTAAGGCCTCCAGTGAACTCAATATACGTCGTAACCCCATATAACCATATATTTTCGGAATCCTTGCAGCGAGACAAACATTTTTATAAAATTTAAAATTTTTTAAAATTTCAAAAATTTTAAAATATCGGTTTTTCGGGGAATTTTTTCGGACCGTGCAAGCTATTCAGCTCATTCTTTCACAAAAATTTTCCCGTCCGAAGACGCATCGATTGATACAAGAACGAAAAAAATCGGTTGAGAAATAAGCATTTTATTCCAAAATTTCGTTTTTCCATTTCCTTTGATGTTTGCCGCTTTTTGCAACTTTGACTGGTTATTACTCGCGACTCGCTCAGCGGAAAAATTATTCGATTAGATTTTCAGGACCACCTAGGCGCCCGCTTTCACCTGATATATGTGGTATTTCAAAATTTGAAAATCGATTTTTTTGAAAAATACCACTTTTTGACCCAAAATTTCGGCATAGCAATTCTGGCAAAAGTGAGTAAAAATAATATAATCATAAAATTCAAGCTGAGCTGAATCCAACGATATAAAGCTTTTGTTGCTACGAATTATATTGCGCCAGCAATGAATTTTTAAACAATATCCCTTATTTCAGCTGGTTTTGCTAGTTTACACTGCTTCATTCAAATCACGGCGGCAACATCAAAGAGAGCCAAAAACTAGCTGAAATAAGGGATATTGTTTAAAAATTCATTGCTGGCGCAATATAACTCGTAGCAACAAAAGCTTTATATCATTGGATTCAGCTCAGCTTGAATTTTATGATTATGTTATTTTTACTCACTTTTGCCAGAATTGCTATGCCGAAATTTTGGGTCAAAAAGTGGTATTTTTCAAAAAATCTATTTTCAAATTTTGAAATACCACATATATTATGTGAAAGCGGGCGCCTAGGCGGTCCTGAAAATCTAATCGAAAAATTTTTCGGGTAAGCGAGTCGCGAGTCACAACCAGTCAAAGTTGCAAGAAGCGGCAAACATCAAAGGAAATGGAAAAACGAAATTTTGGAATAAAATGCCTATTTCTCAACCGATTTTTTTCGTTCTTGTGTCAATCGATGCGTCTTCGGACGGGAAAATTTTTGTGAAAGAATGAGCTGAATAGCTTGCACGGTCCGAAAAAATTCCCCGAAAAACCGATGTTTTAAAATTTTTGAAATTTTAAAAAATTTTAAATTTTATAAAAATGTTTGTCTCGCTGCAAGGATTCCGAAAATATATGGTTTTATGGGGTTACGACGTATATTGAGTTCACTGGAGGCCTTACAGATTTTGTACACACATTTTTGTGTCAGACTTTAGGTACCTACCAATTTGAGGTGTGGGGTCAGCGTGCAGACTGCAGAGGATGTGTCAAGCTGATATATGTATAATACACAAAGCATGCCTGCTCTTATGTATCTTGCTAGCATCCATATGCATGGTGTATGGTAAGTCTATACCTACAAAAATCATTGAGGTTAGGAGCACATGGTTAGATAATGATTCATGAAAGTGTGCTGATAATGGCACAATATTGAATGACGACAGTAGCGAATCCGCTCGTGATTTATTGGTTGACGCAAACCCGCAAAAGAATCCCTTGGGCTATAAAAGTCCATGCGAGCTGATTCAGCTTTTCATTATATCTGTTAAGGCGGAAGCTAATAACACAGAAATGCATCCTTCTGTACGCCAGCAGTAAAATAACAACAACAACAACAACAACAACAACAACAACAACCTCAACAAAATAATGTCCTGGTACATTCTGTTGGATTTTTTGCATCAAAAAAGAAGTCATTTTAGCTAAGCCGTCAAAGAAGGAAGCTACAGGAATATCAGCCAGATCAAATGAAAATGCTAATTTGATGCCTAGTTTGGAAAATAGGTCTAGCTAGATAATAACCAGTGTTTTGATTACATTTTTTGATTGAATTCTGCAGTAACATTATTTTGTCTCATAATTTCTAGCCGTCAGCAGGTGGATGTGTTTTTGATGAGTAATGGGAAGATGTTACGGGCTTGCCTGAGGCAATCTAATGACCTGCTTAGGAGCGGATGTGCAAGTGAAGACAATGGAACCTTTTAGAAGTCATAAAGCTGAAAGGCTTGATAGAAAACTGACAGTTCAAAACTCACATACATGTCGGCTGACAGGATGTGGATAGGCTGACTTTACTGGCTTTCTGTGTTGGCAGTTGAGCCTTTAGGAAGGTTTCCGGGCACGGTCCCGGCTTTAAGGCCCGCTAGGCCCGGATTCCTGGTCCTAGGCCTAGCGGGCATGAGCCCCGCCCCGAGACCTACAAGACCTAGTAGGTCCGGAGGTGTGGGCACAATTCTAGTTGACATGCTGTCGGTTTGAAAGGTGGGCGAATCTTGAATGATTCCCGCGAACTCAAGATTGAACCGATCATCATGATCAGAATACCAAAATACATAAATTAGGTAGATGAAGGCAACAAAACTATTTTCTAGTTCAGTACAAAATAAGCAAAAAACAAAGGTATATATGGCTTCACAGGACTGAGTCATTCTTTGTTACTAATTACTAATTTTAAATCTCTGACTTCAAAGACTGTAAATATAGATTCTGAAGTATGAATTCTTGTCAGACTTCCCCCGTTCTCAAAACTGGATTTAACCAAAGTCAGCTGGTGCGGGGAACAGTATTTGAGTAAAATTAATTTGGATTGCAGGTAAAGCAGAAGCAGCTAACTAAAAGCTTAATGAACTTAAGTAGCTGCTTCCTCCCAGTAGATTACGTGTGAAACAGGTGTATTCTTAGAAGTTTATGACTCAGAGTCAACACAGGAAAAATACAGACGTGACAGGTAATTTTTAGCGAAAGGATGTTATATCCAACTTTTCTATAAAAACAATTCACATAAATGGAATCAGCCGGGGTTAGACAACTTATTGGTTCATCGAAACCATTTTACACTAAAGCATGAATAACAATAACACTAGCACCGATTGGAATGCTAAATAAAATAAATAATAGTAATAATAACAATATATATAATTAATAAAATGAAGAGAATATCAGTTACTGATCAGGAAGTTGAGTTACTGAGTGCTGCGATACGAAAAACATTATTAGTTGATATTTATATCATTCCAAAGCTGTAATCATGCTCTGTTGGAAGTTGTAAAGCATTTAGTTATATTTTATTTTGTTATGTTAATTTAAAAAATATAATGAAAGCTTATAAATTCTCAAATTTTACAAACATGTCTTGACTTAACTTTCCGAAAAGCAAGATAAAACCAAATCCCTTATATCGTTGAATAGGGCACGCTTAGAGCATTCGAATGATATAAGTACCAAACTGATAATATTCATTGTAGCATCCGTAACTAACTAAGTTTAAAGTGGACAATGTTGACTCCTTGTGGTTGTAAAGTTCGAGAGATCCGAAAAGATTACCAGGTATCATGAAAAGCTCCCGCTTTAAAGAGTCACATTGCTGAGGATTACTTTCTTTACACTTATACCATCCAAGCTTGCAGTATCACGGAACTGTTTCAACAAACGTGTAGTAGGCAAGTCACTGTCTATTAGGGAAGTTTATTGCCTGAACTGACATCATTGGAAATTGTTTACTAGCCTTCGACTAGGGATCTCATTATCCCGTCCCGAGTCAGTGTGAATATTATTAACATAATATTGGTTGAAAATAGCAGATGAATCACTGGATTATTCTAGTTCAAAATCTTTCTGAATAAATGACAGTAACATTACATGGCGGTAATTATTGTAGCAACGGCGAAGAGCCAAAGTTATATATTATTTATATATAGCAGCCGAAGCAGCCTCAGTAACTCCCAGGCCAAACGCAGCTGTCGACTCCAACTAATCCTGGCCCAGCGACTAGGATAGGGTGGTGGAAACTTAATCTACTTTTAACTGGGAGGCAATGGGTTTTGAAATACAAACGACTGCAGAAGTGGGTCGGGGTGACCAAGCCTCTGATGATAGGAAAGACGGTAACGATACGCATATCAGAAAACTAAGCGGTGAACATTTAAATTAAGTTGTTTCTATAATTTATACACAGAGATGGATTGCAAAGCACAAGCGGTTTCTGCTATTGCAGAACAGAGTTGGTCGCGGGCCGGATTTTTGCTACCCGTCCCGGCCCGCGGCCCGCAGAAGGGTACCCGCCCCGCCCCGCCCCGCGGCCCGCGGCCCGCAGACATATAATACCCGCAAGGTACCCGCAAAATTTTTTCGCTCAACTCATGTGGAAAGCTTAATTTAACCAGAAATTTTCGTTTTATTAGGTGTTTCTACGTTACCACAGACTTTGTTGGTTTTGCGGTTCGGTTCGCAAACACTCTAAAACAATCACATAATTTGTTGCAAGCAAATAATTCATAAATTTTTTTCGAAAACTAATCAAATAAAGGAAAAATAAAGTATTCCCTTCTTGATGACATTCCAAACATTTTTGTATTTTAAGGTGGTGTCTAAAACCTGGGACAGAAACAGGAATCGAAACAGGAACAGAATAAAACGGATTTCAGGAACAAGAATAGGACCTAAATTTCAGGAACAAGAACACAAAATCAAAAAGCTCAGAAGATTACAAGATTACGAAAATCAGGATCACAGTATGATTGCACTGCCTGCGTTGATGCATCTATGTAGATATGCGGATTTATTTTACAAATACAAATTTTGTATATTGTCTAATAACTCGCAAACGCAAATATACATTAAGGAAAACATTGCTATTTTAAAATAGACCCATGTTTAAAATTAGACTCCCGTGCCTGTTACTAAAATTAAACTCGAATTCTTGTTGCTACAAACAAAGCTCTGTTATTGATCCTGCTCCTGAAAATAGATTTCCTCCCGGTTCCGACAAATACGTCTCCGTTCCTGTTCTTGTTCTTAAATTAGTAGACCAGTGTATGTGTACTGCCGGGATGACTGGTCGGCATTTTTATTCACCATTTATTCGCAGCAAGGAAACACTATTGCAGCTCTGAAGACTGTCAAAACTAAGTGAGAAATCAAAATGCAAATGCAGTATGTTCTATTTACTATTAAATTTCACTTAGTTTTTAGGACAAAAATAGTTTAAGTTAGTAGTAGGAAATTGCAAGAGCTGGCCCTTCAGCCTCAGCTAAATCCTCTTAATCCCCCTAATCCACCCCGCTGAGGGGCCAGCTTTTGCAATTTGTTTTAGGGATTTATTTTAGTGGTTGGGATTAATCCCTTTAGTTTAGTGGTTGGGATTAATCCCCTATCTATGTGTTTGGGGCTACTGAGAGTACCGCTGAGGGGCCAGCTTTTGCAATTTGTTTTAGGGATTTATTTTAGTGGTTGGGATTAATCCCTTTAGTTTAGTGGTTGGGATTAATCCCCTATCTATGTGTTTGGGGCTACTGAGAGTAAGTGTTCGGTTGGGATTAATTCTCGGCTCAATATATGTTTTTGGGTAAAATATAAGATTATTTTGTACCCTACAGCCTAGATATATCGGTTGCAAATACACAATTCAGTATACTCAATCCCAATGGTAAATGCCAAGTAATGGGGGCAGCTTTTGCAATTTGTTTTAGGGATTTATTTTAGTGGTTGGGATTAATCCCTTTAGTTTAGTGGTTGGGATTAATCCCCTATCTATGTGTTTGGGGCTGCTGAGAGCAAGGGAATAATCCGCAGCCCACTCAATGTATTTAACAGGGTTAGAGTAATCCCTCTAGCCCAGGGATATTTGGATTAAGCCATGGGATATCCATCACCTCGAATTTAGTTTCCAGGATTAAACCGCAGCAGTGTAAGCAACAATAGCAGCTATTGTCATAGTTGTGTGTTGCAGGCTGGTGCAGCAGAAACTTCAACAGCATCTTGACCAGCTGTTTGTTTGTAGATTACTATATAATTGGTATATAAATGCTGGCAATGAATGCAGTATAAATAAACTTCAGAATAGATAAATCGTCTACTGATCCAGCAAATTCGACAGTATTCCATAGTTTATAATTAAGATATCTTATTTGTATTAAGCAGGAACAATAATTAAGTTGATGGACAATATTGAACTTCGTTTGGCGTGTTCAAAAATACGCAGCTGAATACATTAATATCCTTGGTCCTTGTTATTTAAATTTGGTTTTAGAGGAACCGCCAATAATTCTAATCTAAATCTATGTACTGACAGAATAGGGATCAGATAGAACGGCAAAAATTCCTGCTAGGAGAGCCATAGCAAACAATTTAGCTGATTCAGAGAGTCAATATACTGTCCAGTTTTTCGATTTCGCTCATTTTTTAATTATATATTTTTATCATCAAAACTGACTATTTTCTGGAGTTTCAAAATTAAGGAACGGATCCTTACGATTTATATTGAACATACAATTTCACCCCATAGTCGAGGCCTGTAGTGTTGTAAACATAGGAAAGTTTCACTTTTCGGTCTAATCCCAAAAAATCTCAAAACAGGGAAAGCTAGTGTTTGGTTTAACCCTTTAAAGGTCACATTTTAGTTTCGCCGAGGAAAAAATAATTTTACTCATAAATGTGCTAGTACTGGGCCTCTATTAATAAATTTGTTGTTTAATTTTAGTTTGGCACTGCAGGAGTGAAGTTACAATCCATATCTCCTGAGATATGCTGACCTTAAGATAACACCAAATTTACTTAAAATTAATATAACGCAAAAGAATACAGGAATGTTGCAATTTGCAACAGAAATATTCTGGATGAAAACAATGATTTGGAATGTGTTTTAAGTGAGAAAATACTGATGAAAACCACAAAATTTCACGAAAACAAGCTGATCAGGTTGTACAAAATGGGCATAAAACAAAATAAGACAATTCGAAATTTGTGATTGGTTGAACTTGTTTGAAATTGCTGAGCTCTTTTTCAGGCATCAAACACATAATTAAACACCTTTTATATTGAGCTAATCAATTCAGCTGACATCTGACCAGCCGGCGTTTGAACGACCTGTTAGTAGACGGCCTTCGAGCGGCCAACCGGTGGCCGACCGACCTGGCTGACCTGACCAGAATAGTGGGTCAGATGGCTATTGCCAGTTAAATTCCAGTTAAATTAGTGATTTTTATGTGTTTGTGTTGTGCGCGTGGTAACTGCTATTAAACTTTACATGTTACCACGCACTGTAATAATCGTAAAAATGTGACGACTTACCGACGGTGAAGTAATTCGCAAAGCTTTTTGTGCAAATTTCATCAATCAAAATAAAATAAAAGGAGATCTTTGCCGCTGTTAAAATTCCTTTCATGAACACGTGATTTAAATTAACTTTCATTGACATTTGCTCGTTATATTTGTGTAATAAAATAAGTTTCTCATAAAAATTAGTTATAGTCAATTCATTCTTCTCAGCAAATTTGTTACGATAGAAGTGCTTGAATCGATTTCTAAAATTATACAACAAAACATGAACGATATGGGCCTTATTTCGTGTAACTCTAAATTAGTATATATCGTTCAAGGTGTTTTAACAAGCGACAGTCAGCCACCGCCCGGATCCGGTCATACACTGCTGGCCTTGCAGGCCAACAGTCGAGATCGAAGTGAGATTGCTCTGGTAGTCGGCCACAGGTTAAATTTAACCAACATCTCAGTCGCTGTAGCTCCGTCATGAAACCGGGTAATTAAATATTGGGTGGTTCCTCCGAAATTGACTCTTATGACTCCATATTTACATACAGAATGACTGATTGAAAACTGAAAAGCTGAATTTAAACACAAATTAAGGTTGCGAATGATTGCTTTGCATCTATGTGAGTTGTAACAACCATTTCAAACACGAAGTAATGAATTAATTAAAATTTTATTTAGAAATTTGTTCTGAGTGAAACCAATATAGCACTACCGTGAGTGGTCATCATATCTTGTGAGATATGACAAGAAAAATGACACAAGGGAAAAGTGTACGAGTGGCAGAATTTTTTCATGCGTATGCACAAATACAACAATGAGTGGTGTACCCACATGAATTTTTCTAGCCCGCTTATCCCTCTCTCTTGCTGTCATTGTCATGCTACAAGTTATCAGTTTTCTACCTTGCGGAATGCTCGTCGATAATCTCTCTATTTTATCAAGATTGGTGCATTTCGCAGCAGACTGCCATATTTCAACCAATCATAGTCTTGTTTATTGTTTGCTGAAAGGTGATTGGTTGTGACAATAGGCAGAGCGTAGCACAGCCTTTTAAAGTTGCATATCTCAGGAGATATAGAAACCCATAAAGGGTTAAATAGAACAACCAGGAAAAGGATTGTGATCTGCTGGAATTGAAATTTTTATTTAGACCGCTGAATTTTTCTTATTAAGTTTAAAATTTGCCCCATTTTACATGGCTTCACATTTTATATGTTCAAAAATTATAAAATTTCAGACCTAAATTCGGATTTAAGTTAGATTAAATTAGATTTAAATTAGATTTAAAATTCGGAATCCACCATATCTCAGAGCTTTCTACTGATAACCAGCAATGCTGGACATCTTTGCCCAGTTTCGACATTTTTCGTTACTAAGCCGAGAAACTGGAGCTTTTTAGTTTCCCATGTTTAACACTACGGGCGGACCTCTACTTTGATGTGAAAGTACTCAACAACCGTAAGAGATCCTACCTTAATTTTAAAACTCGCCAGAAATATACCGATTGCATTAGCAATATATATGCAAGAATGAGCGGGACCAAGAGTGTGTGCATTCTCGTAAGACACGAGTAGAACAACAAGTAAACTCTACATTTATGTTGTAAGCGTGACACATCACACATCATCTGCAGGTACCCTCATCTGCACACTAACTGGTGACTTCCCCCAACCTGCAGTGTAATGGTCCCACAGCCGCAAGCTCGTATACACGGTGGAAACAGTGTTTTACGCTCACTCGCTGCTAACTAGTGGCAAAAGACACACAACAAAGCACAAGCACATAAGCAGCAGTCAGTGAGTGCCGAATTTGTCTGTTCTTGGCTTTAAAACACAGCATAAGTTCCAATGACAATGAGCAGGTCTTTTATCGTGCCACTAGGCCCACTCTAAGTAGTCAGAGCAAAAACTATGCTTTGCACCCTAACGACCCCCCCACCTCCAGCGAATCAGACTCTAGTGATCCCCCCCCCCCAGCAAATTAATACCTAGTCGAAACGAGAGTACGCTCACTTGCTGATCTTTTCTACATGTCCACGCTCAAAAGAAGTGATAGGTCAATTTGTGGGGGAGGGGGTCCAACCTTATATATTCAACACACGCATGGGGAAAACATAGCAGCTAGAGAGTGTACTCCCGTTTCGACTAGGTACTAATTTGCAAGGAGGTCACTAGGGTCCGACTTGCGGAGGTAGGCCGTTAGCGTACAGAGCAGTCTTTGGTCTGACTACATAGAGTGTGCCTGCCTGCTTAGTGACATGATATACTCTTATATAAGTTTAGTTTTAAGTACTATGCACTCTTGGCACGTATAAACAAAAGGCTTTTATTTTACTGCATCCTTCACTAGCATTTTTCTAGAAACAATTATCACAGCAGAATATCACAGAAATGTAGCGTTGCAGGTTCAACAGTCTCAACATGTACACACGTCAAATTTAGTTGGGTTCAATGATAAATTCAGCTGTCAGTCAAATCAATCAATAAAGCACGGATATAATCATGCTGATTCGAATCCGTTGCTAACACCAATCGTTTAAAGTAGATCGGGCAGTCAATGGATTCGCACAAAATAGATGAAGCTTTAGCTGGAGTTCCACAGCAAGTGCCACAAATCTAAAACACAAAGAAATTACAAAATAAAGTCAACTAAAGGATGGCTTTGGTCCGAAAATGGAAAACTTCAATTTCGTTCATTTTCACACAAAAGTGTATATATAATATGTTCTAAAAAAGAAGACCAATACCATGTAGCGTTCGAAATCAAGCTGCGACATAACCGCAAGACTTGAAAACTTAAGGGGGGGGTCGCTTTTTTGCCGATTTTTCGACCTTCTCGATTTTGCTCATTTTTACAACTCTCAATGGGTCCGCGAAACAAGACAAGCGCGCTTTGCATAATATTGCATCTATCGTTCTGTAGAGTCCTTTAAAGGTGACTCTGGCATGTGTTAAACATAGGAAAATGAAAAAGTTAAGCTCAAAAATTGTGTCCAAAAAATTTTTCGCTCTGTAAGCGACTCAGCTCTGAAATTTTGCACATTTGTTGGACATAATGTAGAGTGCAGCTACTTATTTTGGTGCAATTCTGTTGAGAATTAGAATTTTGGCAAATAGCCAAACTCGGAATTTTCACAAATTCTGACTTTAAGAATTTGCCAAAATTCTAATTCTCAACAGAACAGCACCAAAGTAACTCGCTGCACTCTACATTATGTCCTTAGCAAGTGTGCAAAATTTCAGAGCTGAGTCTCTTACACAGCGAAAAATTTTTTGGACACAATCTTTTTTAGCGTAACTTTTTCATTTTCCTATGTTTAACACATGTCAGAGTCACCTTTGAAGAAGTCTACAGAACGATAGAAGCAATATTATGCAAAACGCACTTGTCTTGTTTCGCGGACCCATTGGGAGTACAAAATATGTAAAAATGAGCAAAAAAGGAGAAGGTCGAAAAATGGCCTAAAAAAAGCGACCCTTAAGTCATTAGCCCTTCCAGATCACACGGTAGCGTATTGACTTTACTATAAAGGAAACCAAGTAAAGGTTTTGCCCAAATGGAGTTAAGATAATGAAGCCTAACGTCTAGTTTCTTCTACCAAAAAGTTAATTTTATTTAACGAGATAAGCCCTGAAAATGTATAAAATATGCAGAATGTCGTAGGTAATACACGAAATACTGTTACTTAGGGCGTTCTGCTTTTGCTTCTAGTGGCAAATTTCACATAATTCAGAGCACAGGTGTGGCTAGCCAGCAAAACGTTCATAAGGCTAAGACCTAAGTATGAACAGACCCCACGCTCACAGACAGAGCAGCGAAGGTTTTACAAGCGTTAACGTGTACAAACAGCATTTTACGCCCACAGCTTTATTTGAAAAGTTATTCCTTCCTTCTACCATTAACTATCGTTGATACCAAATTTAGTTATATATATTTTGCCATAATATCACTCCTCGTAACAATAAACTAAATTTGCCTACTCTATAGGCAGCTGCCAGCTTCTGTTCAGTTTCCCGGATAGTCTGCTGCAAATGTACCACCGTTTCCTGCGGGCGATCCTGGCAGGCCGGGCAGACAACTTGCGCAGACGTTTCCAGGCAAACAGGACAGGCAGCGGTCTGGAAGAACTGAGAGATGGTAAACTGTTGCTTTCGCTTGAAATCAGAGGGCCGGGACAGTTCCCACCGGAACGGTCTAGGAACGTTCAGTCTCATCTGCTTGTACCTAAAATAGGATAACGGCAAGATTGCCGGAGATAAAGGCAATTGGCAGGATAAATGGTAACCACAACTGCGTTAGGAAATGCTGAAAATATCATCTGAATATCACCGTTCGATCCTACACTAGTGTACATTAACTCCATCATTTTATCATAAGGTGTCAAACTTCCACTGAACTGCAAAGAATCACAAAGCTCCTCTAACAATTTAATTCTACAACAAAATTACTGGCAAAAATGCTCTCAAAGTCACAAAAGAAAACACTTAGTCACTTCTTCACCAAAGCAACACATCATGACCCATCAGGCTGAAGACACGATTTGCCGCCGGGATAATCTGTTTCAGTATGTAGTACTGGGTGTTGAGTCGAAGCGAAGGGTTGGCCAGAAAGTCGCTGACTTCGCGAACACAGGAGATGAGCGTAGCTCCCGGATCACCGCAGACAATCACATAGGGGACTCGCTCACCCACCCGCGGCTCTGCACGAGGATCTGCGGCAGATCGATGTCTCAAACAAATAGCAAACATAGTAATAAAAGTTTTAAAAACAATAACAATAAAAATGCAGTGCAAAAAAGTCGCCAACATTGTTTCATCACGCCAAATTGCAAACGACAATAATAAAATAATAAAACAATAACGTACAAAATATTTACAAAAGCATTTCAAATTACAACAAGCAGGTCCTAAAAGGGGCATTATTCCTTCGCAGACATGTAAAAATTTTGTTGATGCTAGTTATCCCCTATTCCTGTTAAGATCGTTTCCGTATTTAGTCTCATTATTCATTGAATCGACTAAGTCTTATTTGCTTGAGCATTCAAGATTGCATTTTCATTGTTCGACGGAAACAACAACAGTTGCTTAGGAATAGAAACAGAACAAAAGCTAAAAATCAAGTCCCTGATTCGCTCTGAAAACATTTACGAATTTGCCCTCTACGTTTTAATCTATATTCACAACGACTGCAATACACTTCCATTCATTTTTACATTATCCGCGTTTACCCTCATTCTCGGTTGGCTGCTGAGCTGCTCAATGCATAGTTCAGCTCAAAGCCATATATATGCACCTTTGTGCTGCTCTCCCAAGCAGCACTAGCGCCAAAAATGTGCAGCCACCTGGTCTGCTGACAGTCAAATACTTCGAAAAAAAGCCGTTGCGACATCTTAAACAGTATGAATTCTGAAACCTAATTTGCATATTGCATCCAACACAAAAAACTGCCGAAGCTAGCCCTGTGCTGAAGATAGGGCTTCTAAATAGCGAAATGACTCAGTCTACACAAAAGATACCAAAACCCTTTTTATACATTCCGGCGCCAGCCGGAATAAAAATGCGTGAAATCAAACCTTGCTATTTCTAGGGCAGGAACGGAAGCCGTTTCCTTATAACTAGATCGACCGCGATATTCTTTGGCAAAAATGAAATCCTGTAGACTGACTCGTCCGTTACGAATCAGGGAAAATTGACGCTGATAATAGCTTCGAACTGTTCCGATGTGCTTCGAATCAAACAGTAGACGTAATGATTTTTCCAAAATCTAAACAGCAAATCTCATTATACAGAAAACGTCTTCAATGCTCTATGGTAGATACGTATGGTCTAATTTTTTGGTTATATACAGATATACAAAAAATTCACCAATACAAATGATTTGTTGGACTGAATAATTATTTTGTTAGGTTATAATAAGTAAAAAGTTTTTGATACACCAAAAAGACAGATTGAAGTTAGTGTTAGCATAAAACTCTGGGGAAGTAGGTTATAATAGAACCCATCGCTCTAGAAATTAGCCTACAACATTTCGCTCAAACATTTAATTTCAAAAATTGCGAACAAAAGGTAAGAACGCGGACATTTTTCTCTAATATTGCTCTCCAATAGTCTCTCTAATGTTTTGACAATTAAAACATTTCCAAAACATGAACCATGAAACTGTAACAGAAGAAATTTAACAAAAACTTTACTACTGCTTCCTTGAAAATATGTTATTTCTTGTACTTTGAAAGAAAGAGTTCGATAAATTCTGAAGACAAGACAATGACTGATTCTAATTCAACAATACAATATATTCATTTATGCTAGGTCATGCTTTGCGAGGGTTAGTCATAGAAAAAACTGGTCTTCTAACAAACTTGAAAGGATGCTTGAAATTAGTTATTAGTTAATTAAAACTTTCTGGACTGCACAAGATAATAATCAAATCGAAACAAAAGACAGACCTTTCCGACTATTGGACAGTTATCTCGCCGCACGGTTTCAATTCCTTTGGCATCAAAAATCGGTTCCGACTGCTCCAGACTTTCATAGGCATAGCCTACATAGCGCTTCTTGGTTTGCAAAACGCAAGGATAGAAAACCTAGAAAAGCAAGAAAGAAAATTAAAAGAAATAAAGCTCAGTTGGGGGACAAAGCTCGTTTGCTAAATCCTAAGCTCAACCTATAGCAAAGTATGTCGTGGTTAGACAGATAAGTTGGTTAGATAATCAGATAATGAAAGATAATTAGATAATTAATAAGGTTAGATAATGAAAGCCACGAAATCTGACTGAGTTGTTGCATAGTATCATCTCAATAGTACCTGGTGAAAAGTATTGCTTCAATGTTGAGCTGTTCTGATGTGTCGGTGCCTATGCGCTTTTATGGAAGAGAAAGTCAATTTTGAAGTTTTCGAAATAATATTAAGAGAAAGAAAAATAATATTGAAAAGATCTGGCATTAATCGATAGCTAATGGTTCGAGGAACTATTTACCTAACAGAATCATGGAACTCTTTAATTAGAAGTGTCTTAGTTTTAAAAGTTCAGAATAGATGCAGACGCGCCGCCAGCGACCATGCGAACTGGGACTAGGGCTGAGTTTGCTACGTACTTTTCATGGCAGGTAAAGTACAGTAGTTCTAAAAAAGTTAAGTTTATTATGAGCCGACTGGCTGGCTATTCTTGAGCCGTTAGCACACAAAAATATCACCCCAGTTAAAGCTGTAAATTGTTGTGTTGTCGGAACCAGTATATACTCGCGAGCGTTTTGCATTGCGACCTTGAAGGACTCGTTATCAAAATTTTTCTGTAAGTTGAAATATACTCTGCTATATGCATGGCACCATTACATATATACTCTGCCATATTGAGGAGTGGCTATACTGTGGGTAAAACTAACAAAGCTATTTATACTCAATTCTGTACTAACAAAGAGGCTTAACACTAGCATAAACTGACCTTTTCAAATTTTAGCTTCACAGGTTTCGGATTCAAGGCAGTCACAGCTTTAGCAATTTCATTGCCAATTCGAAAGGCTTCAGCCTTGCTGCGATTCCGCAACTGCACAAACAAGCTAAAACATAGGCACTAAGCTAGAATTGAATTTCTAATAAAAGCCGAATATATAGTAGCGGGAGCCAACAAAGAGCTTTTTATCTTTTCCAACTGCTGCTACCACACAGCAACTAAAGTTCTAAAATGTTGTACTATTTATTAAGTAAACACGAAGAGGAAATTATTTCGGAGATGATAATTCTCATAACTTTACTGTCAATAACAATAAATAACCAAAATTGCAAAAACCAACCGCTTCCAACCTACCTATCAGTGTCACCGTACACAACGCGACCATTCCACTCTCTGTTATTGTTAACCAATTTTATGGCCCGTTCAAGCGTTTCCCTGCCTTTATGAACAATGCTGTCAGCCACCTAGCAAAATATGGAAATTTTATTTCGCACAAACAAAACCTAAAACTTTAACTTTTACAACGTTTTATTTACGACAAGCTATAGATAGGACCAAGAGTGCATAATAGCACTATTATTAAGAAGAAGAGTAAGCCACTAGAGGGCTCCTCTTCACTGCATTGCGTAACGGTGCTCCGACCACAATACGCGAATGTTCCCCCGTTTGGGGGGGGGTCGACCAAATCGACATCGCATACCCCCCCCTCCGTTTGGTGGGGGGGGGGGTAGCCAACAGCCAATCAGATTGCAGAAACCCCCCTCCGTTTGGTGGGGGGGGGGGTAGAGCAGAGGATTACGGTAGTTTTTGTTCTATTCGAAAATGGGTCCCCGTTTGGGGGGGGGGGTCGCTCAAGCAGGCTAAGTTTTGCTCATTCTGATTGGCTGTTGGCGACCCCCCAATCGGGGACCACTTTGGGTCACCCCCCCCCAAACGGGGACCCCTTTTGCATACCCCCCACCAAACGGGGACCTCTTGTGTCGACCCCCCCCCCAAACGGCGACCCTTTTTCAAAAGCCAGAATCAGCCTGCCTACCCCCCACCAAACGGGGAGGGGGTTTCTGCAATCTGATTGGCTGTTGCCTACCCCCCCCCCACCAAACGGGGAGGGGTATGATTTGGCGACCCCCCCAAACGGGGGAACATTCGCGTATTGTGGTCGGAGCACCGTTACGCAATGCCAAGAAGAGGAGCCCTCTAGTGGCTTACTCTTCTTCTAATATATAGAAGAAAATCATGGACTCTTGATAGGACGAATTACTTGAAAATGTTAAGCAGAGAAAAATTAACATATTTTGACTGGTTTGAAATTTACAAAAAATTTTGTTTTTATACAAAGGCATTACGTTGATATGGAAAAAAACAACTACCAACCTCAACTAACGGCATTCGCCCAGAAAAATTGGCAGAAGTATAGCCATAGGTGACGTTGGCAATCAGTTTCAGTGCCAGCTGTCTGGCGTCCAGAATTTTACGCAAAGCCTTGTCTGTGGGACCACAGCGTTTCATGGCATTCTTTACCATAATTCTGGTATTCAAAATTTCTTCCAACATTCTAAAATGGTACTACAAATAGATACGTAGTATTGCATAATACGTCAAGGAAAGGGAAAGGGTAATTACCACAGGACAGACTTTGTTTGCTGTTTCAAACAAAGTCAACTGTTTCCGTTTTTTTGCAAGCCGCCGGGATAAGTTTTTCTGGTAAGAAAACGCATTAGAAAAAATTATGAATATACTTAATTCATAATTGTCCAAATTTATTTATTGTTAAGTTGAAAAATATGTGTAGCGGCTTCAACTTGTAAAAAATATTGTCATTAATGGCAGTCTAAACCCAATCCGTTTGGCGTAGAACTGGAACAAGCACTGGTAAATAAAACCCGAAAACACTAACTTCATTAAACGGCAAATTTTCAAAAAATAGATTTTTACTTTTCGATCACTAAGGACAGGAGAAAATGGAGGGATATACGCAGTTAGCGGTAACGATTTTGATTATACCACAAATACAAGTTAAGGTAGCTGTGTTTCCCGAAGCACTTAAGGGGGGGTCCACCATGAAAAATTTTATGGTCACGGATTTTGCTCATTTTCACACAAAATTTTGTCACATATGTCCTGCATATCGAGTTTCAATTTCAAGTAGTTTCGTTCAGTACTTAACGAGTAACCTGCTATTAATTGCATGCAATTTGAAAACAAGTGAAAACGGCGGTGCCGCAGCAAATAAAGGCACTTTACACCTGAACTTCCTTGAGAATGGAGCTTCATTCGGTTGTATGTTTGTTATCTGATGCAAACAAAGAAGTTAGGGTAGCTTTTAATGGGAAAACTTTTCTTTATTACTTTATTTAGTGATTTTAGGGAGTATCACCGGCGCTGGAAAGCCTTGAAAACGTAAATCATTTAACTTCCGATAACTTGAATTTGGTGCATTTGCGGGCAATGGTCCAAGAAGAAAAAATGTTCAGGACAATGAGAGCTTTCGATTGATATAAAATTTAACATATTTCGAAAAATTTGAAAAATCGCTATTTTTGAGATTATGGTTATCAGACCCCCATATTTAACCCCAGCGACCAACTGGGTGCACTAACCTGCACCATTTGTGCCCAAACTTGACCTAAAGTCATCAATAATGGTGCGCAAATAGATAGTCTAACATTTTATAGGTCTGTGTTGCCATAGCTCTATGTTATTTGCCAAAAAACAGGAATTTTCAAAATTTTGCTAAAAATTGAGATTTCTGCGCCAGAGAAATCTCGAAATCGGACAGAGCCAAGCAGGATTAATTGGTATCGTTCGAAATGTCTTGTCATAAGCTGTCATTTGTAGGAAGTAGAATTTTTAATTAGGCCTTACAGCTTTCAGAATATTTCATCAAAGTTGCTGACTCCCAATTCCAACGCTGCAAAACAGTCAAATTTGGCTGTTCGCAAACTTAAAAAATTAATTAAAATTTTTTGAAGGCCTAAATTAAAATTCTGCTTCCTACATCACCCTTCTAGATCGTATTTATGATATAAGATGGTCGTTGAAGTGCTCCGTTTTGTCGTTGGCGAGATTTCTCTGGCGCACGGAAAAAATCACCACTTTTCCGTTTCCTATGTTTAACACATACTGACGTCAACTTTGAGGTGAAATTACTCGCTAACCGTAAGAGATCCGACCTTCATTTCAAAAACTCGTTAAAATATACCAATCGGACAACAAAATATGTGAAAATGAGCAAAATCGGAGATGGTCGAAAAATCGGCCAAAAATGGACCCCCCCCCCTTAAGGTGGTGGTATCCTTTTGTGCAGTGCTTTTGTGGTGATTTTTTGAAACGCTATAACTTTCGCAATTTTGGGGGTTGCAAAGAGCTTTATACATCGTTTTAAAGCTTATTATCTGTACATTCACATGAGCTTACAGAACTGGCAAAATTAGCAAAAAATAGCAGAAATTTTCTGACAAGCTGACACCAAACAGGATGAATATAGACCAAAACTTTTTGAACATCGATTTCTCAAAACTGAAGAATCGGCCAAAAGTTCTTTTTGTGCCACGATATGAAGGACATATAGGCCGAGGGACGTTTTTTTGGATTTGGCTCAGCAGGTCTTAACGGTAGAGAAAATTGGCCAAATGCACAGTAACACGAAATTTCGCAACTTCGCATTGAGTTTTCTCGCAACTGGAGTAGTTTTAGCCCAAACCAAGGAAAACGTCCCTCCGCAGAAGTGCGAATTTCGATTCTACCGAAAATCTCCGGAATCCGTCGAGTAGTTTTTGAGAAATCGATGTTCGAAACAAAATAATCGCAGTTTTGCCAAAATGGTTTTTCGGCCAAATCTCTAGCTGAAAGCAATAAAGTTCGGCTAATAGACGTTCATAAAATGTGCATTTGGACGATGTATCGATTGAGTATAACTAAGCCAATTTTGTCCTTAACATGTGGCAGTAATTTTGAAAAAACTGATTTCCTCGAAAATGGCCAGTTTTTGACCCTAAAAACAGTTTTTTTGCTTATACTGACTTAACCACTGAAGATAGCTCAGAGCTTGTAAGAGCAAAAATGTTCATTTTCGAGTCCTCTTTCCAGCCATACCAACCAATCCCGTGTTTTGTCTACCTACTTATAGTTTAAGGCCAAAAACCAAAACTTTCTTATCTTTTGGCCTAAGAATACGGGACTGGTCCTAAAATGTTAAAGAGCACGGAAATAGGTTATTTCGCAAGTTTTAGCCCTTTGCGTAAAGGATTAAAGCCGTAGGAGTGAAAAATACCCGAAAGAAAACCAGCATCTTAAGGAGGGGGGTCGCTTTTTGGCCGAATTTTCGACCGGGGGTCGCTTTTTGGCCGAATTTTCGACCATCTCCGATTTTGCCCATTTTAACATATTTTGTAGTCCCAATGGGTCCTCAAAACAAGACAAGAGCGTTTTGCGTAATATTGGTTCTATCGTGCTGTAGAGCCCTTCAAAGTTGACCTCGACATGTGTTAAACATAGGAAAATGAAAAAGTTAGGTTAAAAAGTTTGTGGCAGAAACTTTTTTCGCTGTATGCAAGATACATTGCTACAACCTTGTTGTACATGTTAAGAACATATCAGAGAGTGCAAATAACCCTTCTGAAACAATTCTGTTGAGTGTCATATTTTTGGCGATTTTTCAAAGTCAAAATTTTGTAAAATTGGTACTTTTTGTACTATGAAAAACAGGACCAGCGACACATTTTCGCCTCTCCTGGACGATTGGCAAAAGCTACAGAAATCGCTCATAGATAGTTGCACTCTACGCATAGACAGAATTCTTATGACAGTAGTTTCAAATTTCAACAATTTGTAGTGATCTCAAGAAACTTGCCACAAAATGGGATAATTTTGCAAAAAAATCATCATTTTGTACAATTTTTACGTTTTTAAAATAATTTCTCACTCGTTACCAATTCGAAAGTCACCAAAATTGGCACATAAAACTCTCAATGCCTGCCTGACATTATGGTAATGGCAAAACTTCAAGGTAGAACTTTTCTGTCATGTCGGCTCCTTTGATCTCTTATAGGTCACAAAAGTCAATTTTGAGATTTCCAAAATATGGACAAATTGGGTATCATTCGATAGCTACTGATGAGCTGAACAACTTTTCTAATAGAACGATGTGCCCGAAATGTAGTATCTGAAAGTTAGAGCAAGATAAAGTTTGAGGGCACAGTTAGCTGAAAAAGGCTCAGTTCACAATTGAAGAATGTACTGTGAACGAATGGATGGAAATTCCGGAGTAGTTTTAGCATTAAAATATTAGCCAACCCACAGAATTAATTTGCCATATTAGTTGACCCAAATTTCGCTACCGTTCTGTGGCAACATGACCCTGGAGGGCTAATCACATTGATTTTCAAGTTTTCCAACTTTATCGCTGAATATCTCTGTCACTGCTTGGTTTCGAACTCTAACGTTTTGTCTTGTTTTTGAGAAGATATGTACCTATTTTGTGTGTGAAAATGAGCGAAATCCGCTACTATCGATTTTGACCCAAAGCGACCCCCCCCCCTTAAGTAAGTTATATATAAGCCACAATGTGATATCGCATAAATGTTTAAGGTACCTTTACCTTTTTTGATGCCTTACATGATGATTGCTTAAGCTACTGAAACAAGTAACAAAAATGCTCCGCACAAAAGGGGATAATATGTGTGTTGGGCCTATGTCTATCCTTTATATTCCGGTTGAGAAAGGCATAAATCCGACACCGCAAAAGTTGCTCAGCTCACTTTGGGCTTTCATTTGGTACCAAACTTTACCACTTTTGAAAACTTTCATTTTTGACCGAAAATCGCCTAAGTCCCCACCCCACCCCACCACAGAATTCTACAGCCACTTTGAGCATGCAGGTCTATGACAAAAGTTGCTCAGCTCGCTTAGGGCTTTCATTTGGTACCAAATTTGACCACTTTAGAAAACTTTCATTTTTGACGGAAAATCGCCAAGTCCCCACCCCACCCCACCACAGCACTCTACAGCCACTTTGAGCATGCGGTTCTATGATAAAAGTTGCTCAGCTCGCTTAGGGCTTTCATTTGGTACCAAATTTGACCACTTTTGAAAACTTTCATTTTTGACCGAAAATCGCCTAAGTCCCCACCCCACCCCACCACAGCACTCTACAGCCACTTTGAGCATGCGGTTCTATGACAAAAGTTGCTCAGTTCGCTTAGGGCTTTCATTTGGTACCAAATTTGACCACTTTTGAAAACTTTCATTTTTGACCGAAAATCGCCTAAGTCCCCACCCCACCCCACACAGCACTCTACAGCCACTTTGAGCATGCGGTTCTATGACAAAAGTTGCTCAGCTCGCTTAGGGCTTTCAGTTGGTACCAAATTTGACCACTTTTGAAAACTTTCATTTTTGACCGAAAATCGCCTAAGTCCCCACCCCACCCCACACAGCACTCTACAGCCACTTTGAGCATGCAGTTCTATGACAAAAGTTGCCCAGCTCGCTTAGGGCTTTCATTTGGTACCAAATTTGACCACTTTTGAAAAATTTTATTTTCGACCACTTGACCCCCCACCCGACTGACCCTTCAAACGGCAAAGTGGAACCAGCCCAGCAAAATAGGTACGCCGGACGGCAAAACGGATACCGGGAATGTGCTGGGCACACTAGAAAACCCCTATAGACAAAGTTTTGAGAGGCCAGGTAGAGCCTACTATGGACCTCCAGGAAGCGGTTTCCGACATGACCCTCCAGACGGCAAAGTGGAACCAGCACAGCAAGATGGATGAGTCCTACGGCAAAAAGGACACCGGGAATGAGCTGGGCGCACCGGAAAACCCCTATAGACAAAGTTTTGAGAGGCCAGGTAAAGCCTACTAGGGACCTCCAGGAAGCGGTTTCCGACTTCACCCTCCCGACGGCAAAGTGGAACCAGCCCAGCAAGATGGGTGGGTCTGACGGTAAAACTGACTGCGGGAATCGATTCTCCGTGCCAGAAAACCATTGTATGGAAGATTTGAGCGTTCAAAGTTAAATAGATAGCGAGAAATTTCGATTTTTCATTTTTCGAATTTTCGCCATCTTTGACGGGCCACTGTGGTCGCTAGGGAAGCGATAGAGAAACGCAACCTAGACCGTTAGTTAGTTCAATATATGTAATTTCTGAATATAAAAAGAAATCAGCTCCAGCTCGTAATGTTCGACCTGAGCGACGACCACAAAAATGGTCACTTTTCGCTATGAGCCGACTTTGCGGCGCCACTGCGGCGCTGTGGCGCAGCTGCGGCGCAAAAAAAAAGTTGTGATTCTTAAATTCTTTAGAGGGTACTACTAGACTCCATAGCCCTTTAGGTTGGCCCACCGCTGCAGATCACGTGAAAGCGGCGAACATTATGTACAATACAACCATCAAATAGGAGAAACCGGAAAAAAAACATCGCCGCCATAACCGGTCCAGGGCACAACTTTTTTAACGGTAAGTGATACGGGGCTGAAACTTCACAGACATACTAAACTCGATGTGCTCTACAATTTGCGCATGAAATCTGCGCAGGATCTGCAGGATTTTGCGCAGCTTCTGCGCAGCTTATTTTACACTGTCTCCAGCCACTTTTCACACACATATTATAGGGGTCGCTGCCACGCCTATGATAAACTAAAATGTGTGCCAACGACAAATAAACAAACAAAAACAAAACAAAACAGGATGTGGGATAGATGGGCTTATTTAAACGAATACGGAAAGAAATTAATTACTGGTTCGATACTTATATACTGACCAGTTTGATAGGTTAATCAGAGTCTTTCGGCCTTAATTCCCTAGACTCTGATCATGAAAAACTAAGAGGTCGAATTGGTTTTACAATTAGCGGGAGAAGTGTAGAACGCCGTATGATCTTTTTACCAGTGGGCCAGAGGTGGACTAGGACCAGAATGATACATCGTCAGAGGGATCCAGTTAACTTTAATTAAAAATTATCAGCGATAAGGTATAAGATTACGAAGTAACTGGTTAGGCCAGCCTCTATGAGACCTGAATCATCCTGATCTTAGTCCATAGAAATTTATGAATAGAGAATTAGGGAAAGGTGCAGGACGGTAGTGAATGGCCGGCAAAGCCGGGTTTACATTGGCCGGCGAAGCCGGGATTTCATAGGGAAAGGTGCAGGAAATCTAAATTTGTGCACTAAATCT
The DNA here is from genome assembly GCA_030248195.1 of Trissonchulus latispiculum. Classification (NCBI taxonomy): domain Eukaryota; kingdom Metazoa; phylum Nematoda; class Enoplea; order Enoplida; family Ironidae; genus Trissonchulus; species Trissonchulus latispiculum. Next base: position 6,177 of record JASAND010016406.1, on the reverse strand, counting down.
GAATATTTTCGCGATAAAAATTAACTTTTACAGACATGCAAGAAAATAGCACTAGTTTAAGCACATTTTTAGAAAAATTTTCGCCCCCTCCAAGAAAAATTCCAGAAAAAGAGCAGAAAGCTTACCCGATTTAGCCTAAAATACACAGCCCCGGATTGAAATGTCACGCCGAAAACGGTCAATTTTAACTACGCACTGCATTCTATTCTTATAGTGTTTTCGAAGAAGCACCGAAGAACAGAGAGAGATTCCAAAATTCCACCTTCAACTTCCCTGAAACACATTGGCCCCAAGACCCAGGCATGAAACATTTGTACAGCAAATAAAAAAGGCACGTATTAGTAGTGTATGCTACATCTGCCATATTTAGTTTTACACCTGCGGCATATCAACGGAAAAGTGCTGTACTAAACTAAATTATACAAGTAGGAAAAATGCTCCTTGCAGTCGCATGAAAAAGTTAATATGAGCTATTATGGCCAACATTTAAAGTGCTGAGGACAAGATTTTTAAAATGTTTAATATGAGCCCACATCTAAATATATAAGTAGAGGACAAGATGTAAACGTTTAACATGAGCCGCTACGTTTCTCTTGGGCTCATATTGACGCTCCACTTTGGTTACGCCTGTGGTACGTGTCCTCTAAACAGACATTGTTAAACCTAGCCAGAAAAGACTGAATATATATTAATACTGGCGCATACGTTTTAAACAAAAATCAGAATTGCCTGATTTTTCAACTTCGCTTCAAAACATTTGCTTGTTTTTTGACGTTGCTTCTAGATCTCACTATACGTATACATGTATATACATGTATATAAATTATTAACTAAAGGCAACCAATATAAACCAGAATAAGGCAATAAAAATTTAGAACTGTCACAGACGATATATACTTACCTAGTGAGATTTAATCCAGCCATACCATGTAACCTTGCATATGCAAACCGTTCCTAACCTTTTGACTATCTGAAGAAAGCCTTTGTATATAAAAAATATATTAGCTTATTTCATTTGCGTCAATATGAGCCCAAGAGAAACGTAGCGGCTCATGTTAAACGTTTACATCTTGTCCTCTACTTATATATTTAGATGTTGGCTCATATTAAACATTTTAAATCTTCACTCCAGCACGTTTAAATGTTGGCCACAATAGCTCATATTAACTTTTTCATGCGACTGCAAGGAGCATTTTTCCTACTTGTCCTTATCCAATTTTTGGTAGTGTAATGTCCCCCAACCACAACGCCGAAAAACGCTGTTCCAGGGGGTTTAACCAGTGGTCACTAGACCACCTAGACCGTAGTGACCAGTGATCACTTCCGTCGGTTTCGAAAATATGCCCATTGAAACGAGCATAGTCGCTTTTCTTCATATATGCCCCCAACCAAAACATGCTGAAACACGAAGTTTAAGGGGGTTTGACCATTGGTCAATAGGCCACCAAGACCAGTGGATACTTCCGTCTGTTCCGAAAATATGCCCATTGAAACGAGCATAGTCGATTTACTATATATGCCTCCAACCAAAACGCCGAAAAACGATGTTTTAGGAGGTTTGAGCAGTGGTCAATAGGCCACCTAGACCGTAGTGACCAGTGGTCACTTCCCGTCCGTTACGACAATATGCCCATTGAAACGAGCATAGTCGATTTACTATATATGCCTGCAACCAAAACGCCGAAAAACGCTGTTTTAGCGGGTTTGACCAGTGGTCAATAGGACACCTAGACCGTAGTGACCAGTGGTCACTTCCGTCGGTTTCGACAATATGCCCATTGAAACGAGCATAGTTGATTTACTATATATGCCTCCAACCAAAACGCCGAAAAACGCTGTTTTAGCGGGTTTGACCAGTGGTCAATAGGCCACCTAGACCGTAGTGACCAGTGGTCACTTCCGTCGGTTTCGACAATAGTGCCCATTGAAACGAGCATAGTCGATTTACTATATATGCCTCCAACCAAAAAAAGCCTGAAAAACGCTGTTTTAGGGGGTTTGACCAGTGGTCAATAGGCCACCTAGACCGTAGTGACCAGTGGTCACTTCCGTCGGTTTCGACAATACGCCCATTGAAACGAGCATAATCGATTCCCCATATATGCCCCCAACCAAAACGCCGAAAATAGCTGTTTTTGGAGACTTTTTCCCAACTTTGACCCAGGAGCGGGGAACCGCGGGCGCCATGGAGCCCCGAAGGTCACATCCGCTCTGCTTCGGCGATAGGTTATCGTGTTCAGCGACCCCGATTTACTGTATATGGGTACCACCCCGAGGCCGAAGGACCAACGCTGTTTTGCCCGTTTTTAGACTATTTTCTAAATTTTCGGGACTTTGGAAATTTTTCAGCTTGCAGGTGTCCAAAAACGCTATTTTTCCCATTTTTTGACCATCTATAAAAAATCGAAACAGATCGAAATTCGAAAAAAAACATAAACTTGCTTAAGTACCATTGCCTAGATAATCAAAAAAAAGTATAGAAAATTTTCCTATGGGCTGTTCGAAAAATCGAGTTAACACAAAATTGGGAAAAAATCATGCTGAGAATATATACAGAGAAAAAAACCCCTTTCAAACCCGTAAGAGAAAGTCGATTTTTTCGGAAGTTCATTTTTTCCGGAGCAAGTTTGGTATCATTCGAAAGCTCTTCCGGCTCTGGAGATTTCAAAAATGCAAATATTAGCTCTTAATTCCTTCCCGTTAATTAGTTATGCCTAATTAGCACTTGCCCAAATCCGGCAAGTGCTTCATAGCTCATGTTATAGGGGGGCTCAGAGCTCCCCCATGAGTATACTGGGTAATAATACCTTAGGTTTAAACCTACAGAATAATCAAGCTTAGATCAGAAATGCATAAAATAAAACAATCTTAAACTTCAGTCCAAAAAAAAAAAAAGAGAAAGAGAAGATTATAAAAAGAAATAAAAAAACTGAAATCTTTACACTCACTTTGGCATTACACCACAGCGTATTCTGGAAGAGACAAAGCCTACACCGGCTGGCGAGATATGAACATCATTCAATAAATGCTAAAACAAACACATAAAAATAGTAAAAACCACAAACACATAAGAACAAGCAACAGACTTTAACAATCTACAAAATCTGAGCAAACCAACTGGCCAACAATTTTCTCAACCACTCCAACATTTTACGACCCCGGGACATAATCGAATTGAAACAGTTAGTTTTCTGTTTCTATCACTGCTTACTTCATCATTCAGAAAAGATTCCGGTAAGCGAAGTCGGTAACAGCCAAAGGAAATTTCATCAGAACTAAAGACAACACAAACAGTATTAGAGATAAACCGGGGCCGCCACTACTAGAAACTGGAGGTCCAAATAAAAACTTTTTAAATTTTTTCTTAATGCAATAATTTCTGGTATTCAAACGTTACTATGGTTGTCTTCATTCAAATCGGTAAGAAAACGATTTGAAGCACTTAGATCTATTTTTGACTTTCGGATTTTTAAAATTTTGGTCAAAAAATGTCAAAAATTTACAAAATTTCGCTAATTTGTGGCCCCGGTCTAGACCAGGGCCTGACCACCGGAACCGGGGCCGAGGCCAGACCCCGGTCCAATTTGTATTATTGTAGCACGAACTGGACAAAAAGCTGATAGCCACAGTCCTACGTATAGACCGCTAGGAAACTAGCAAAACAACTATAATAAAGACCGCAAATCTAATATACATACTGTTTGCTTTCGTTTGCAGTTAAGACTGTTACCGTTCAAAAACCAACGCATAAATTGTCAACAAGCCCAGTAAAATTAAAACTTAAAAACTGAGCTAAAGCAACAATGCGTGTGTAGGTAAAACAGCAGGATACGATAATTCAAGGAGCAAAATCTTCAAAAAATAAAAGGCGACCAATCAAACCTCTCATAGCGATGAACTTTGCCCAGACAGGTAGAATAGCAATAGTTGTAGGCAATAACCATGGAAGGATAGAGAGACTGAAAATCCAGGACCAGAACCGGATCAGTGTAAAAGATGGACTCGGGCTCCATGGTCAGGGCAATACACTCTGGAGCGTCCATTCTGAAACACAAGGAAGAGGAAATATGAAATTAGTCTGACCAAAAATGTAGGGAGCGAAATTGTTTTGTTTATACTGATTCTACGGTACAGTTTTGGTACAGCAATATTTCTGAACCGTCATGACATGAACTTTCCTTTGGTTGAAAAATTTTTAAAAATGAAAAAACATAAAACGATGGCGATTTTTATAGTTTGGAAAATTAGTAGATGGCTTATAACTAGCCATTGGGTGGAAAATTAGGCCAGGTCCCAAACAAAGCCCCAAATATATAAAACGGCTAATTTCGTCAAGTATTGCGTGCTAAATTTTTTATTTTCAAAATTTTTTGCTCTTTCCCGCTTTGACGGGCGATTGCTCGCGATTCACTCAATACAAAAATATAGTATGTATATACAATTAGAACAACGGAGAACATCGAACACTGATGAACATCGTATATTTTTCATATCCGAATATCAGCCTATGTACTTTGCGGTAACGGATATGCGGTTATCCAGTTAACCGCTTATTCAAAACTAGGTTTCAAAAAATTCAATTTCACAGCTAAAATTTCAATTTTTCTGTCACGTTTTTGCTGTACTATGAAGCATTGATTTCAAAAATATATTCAGATAACCAAGTGAAAAATATTTTTAAAATTTACAAACTGTCAAACATTTGCTAACTCTTCATGACTATGTCTCAAACAGAAATCGCGATATCCAGTGCCCACCGATAAAGAGTATATACATAACAACTAAGAGTGTAAAAAGCGTCGTACTTTTAGTTAAAAGGATGGGGGCATGATTTGCACAACAACGGCTGACTGTCCCCCTAAATTGGGCATTAGCGACCCCCACAACTGCATACATTAACACGGGGTCCGATTCTGGGGGGGGTCTACCCTAACCTCCGCGAGGGCGCTACCCCTGAAAAATTCCAAAACTTTGAGGGGGTCTGCCCCGAAATTAGAAAAAATTGCGAATTTTTAACGTGCTTGACCAAAAATTAGTAAAAAAATGACAAGTTTTAGCGATTTTCACGAAATTCTTTGAAAAAATAACTAAAATTTGCTAAAATATTAGCAATTTTTAGTAAAAATCGCTGAGGGATGATCTACCCTTTTTTCCTTTCTAGACGAGGGGTCTACCCGTTTTTGTCGGTCTGGGGGGTCTGCAACCCCCCCCCCATTCCCCCCACGTTATCCTATGCCCACAAGCCCGTATCCGTTCTCTAGCGCCCAATTAGCGGGGGGCCAGGGTCAGCCGTTACCGCAAAGATCAGCCTCCAGCCTAATAACTGGGATTGTGACAGCATCACCCTCTTATAGAGAAATAATGAAAGACGCCTGCCTGCAGTCCCTGAGGCAAAGCCCTAGTGGACAGAGCCAATATGCGCTCTTACCCAGAGAGAACTATGCCCTGGAGCTCCTACCTGGTTGATTGTCCAAGAAAGACAGCCAGCTCGGCTGAATCAGAGATGAAACCGGGTCACCGAGTCAGTTCGGGTCACTAAATCGATCGGGTCACCGGGTCGGGAGCTCTGACCCGGTCTTGACGCGGTATTTTAGTTGGAGGAAATTTTTTGCTGTTAATGCACTTTTCAGACTTTGTATCAGCTTTTACACCTGAAAATTCAGTAATTCACTTTTACTAATGATCGTGATAAAGCGCAATGCGCTTTTCCTAACATTTATCCTAAATGCTTAACGCTCAATAAAATGAACACTAGTAATACTCATGCTGAAGTTTTAGATATTGATACAAGAATAAAAATGCTCCGATGGAGCATGAAAAATGCAATATAGGTGACACAGGGTTTTAAGCAGACAGAGGACTAGGTTTTAAAACGTTAATATGGGAGGGCGGAGGTTGTAACTGCCAGGAGGACTAGGTTAAAAGCGCACTAATATGGACTCAGCTTTAGCGGAACAACCCCATATTCGCGGAAACTGTCCAGAGTTTCTATCGGCTGCTGCTTGCTGTTGCTATTGGCAGTTCTTCGGAAAATTGTACGATTTTTGTCAGCTGGCCTGCAAGTATATATTGTGGTCGTGCTCCTTATTATACAAACTTAATAATACACGTCCTCCATAATGTCAACTGCTTTTCGCATCAACATAATACAAGATTATGTGCCAACACTGCAGAAAA